>MKYW01000065.1:380716-392046 GCA_015776835.1 Aphidius ervi
AAAAAAAAAAAAAGTAAGCAATAATAAAATAATAAAAATTTTATTTCCTGCTTTCAATCACAATCAGCATTCTCAAGACTTTCAAAATAGCATATAGTGGTTTTTCACGCATGTGGTTTATCAATATGGTTTGTTAGTGTCGTTTTAAATATATTACATCTAAATAAAGGGGACAGGCTCTAGGGCAAAAATAAATAATAAAAAAAAAAAAAATTTTAAATTAAAATATACATGATATTGTGCGCTTATAACTGGAATGCATTTATTGAAAGCAAGGTTGGATAGAGATTGTCAACTTTTCATTCTCGTTCTAATTTTTCCCTTTAAATAATTAAAATACAAATATTTTCATTAAGTTTTCAATTAATATCAACAAATTGAAATTTTATTAATTTATTTTATCTATATCAGCTTGACAAATAATTATTATTTTATTTTTTAACATGTTTTTAAATTTTATTATTATATTTATAGTTTTTTTTTATATATATAAAAATATAATAATAGTTTTAAAACGCGGAAGTGATTGTTCGGTATCTTGATCTACTTGCGCAAATATTACCCTTTCCAAATCTCTGAAAAAAAATAAAATAAAAATACGCTATGTAGTATATCTCACCCTTTTATTTCTCAAGGCATCCTTTCCAATGGATACTTTCCCCATCACCGATCAATCAGTCCTGTAAAAAAAAATTTAAAAAAAAACAAATTTCATTTTTCTATTCTACCCTTAGACATTAAATTTACTTCCCATATAGATAAAATAAAAAAAAAAAAGCTCACACAAAAATGTCATCGCATGCACCTTTATAATAATAAAAATGTTAATAATAATAAAAACTTGTTAATTGCACATCTAGTGTCTTGTAAAGTTTGCAAAGTTGGATGAAAAGAATTAGTTAACATAGTTGCGAACGTCTTTTGATTAAACTCAAGTGAAAGAGATTTAAGCGAAAGTCGAGCTGTATGTTGTTGGTGGTGCTACAGCATGTTTGTTTAAATATATATATACAATATATTTATATATATATAATGACTTTCGTATATATTAAATCAAAGTGGAAATCTGTCGAAATATTGAGAGTGATAGTCCTGTACCGAGCGTTCACTTGTCAGGGGGAGACGACGTTGAGGCTGACCCGGCGAAGACGTTGAGTCACGTACTTTTAATATATATATATATATATGATTTTTTTTTTTTTTAAATACATAAAAGTATATGTATATATAAAATATATACATATGGGTGCCTCATAGACTCCCACAGATTATCCTTCCTTTCATTCCTTTCATTCTTTGATATGCCACCAACATTTCTACTCCAATTTGTGCAGCCACACAGCAACATATAAAATTGTGGTAAAAATTTATTTCCCAATCTTTTTTGAACTCAATTAAATGTGTAGGTAAAATGAATTATTTTTTTTCAAATTTTTTTATTATTATCAATTTTACGTATATGGTATATTTATTTATTTTTTTTATTCATTTTTATTTCTTTTCATGCACGAATTCAATGTAACATTTTCAGGATGATTAAATGATAAAAAAAAGTAATAATTATAATTGAGATAAATATGATTAAAAAAAAAATTTTAAGTGCACAGTGTGCGACACAGTGATAATTAATTGACGTGTAATCAAGAGCTCGTAAATAAAGTCACAGAATATATATATTTTTTTTTTTTTTAATGTTCATTACGAACCGTCTTGTAGATTGAATAAATACCAATGACATTTTTAATGTTTAATAAAATGTTTCGTGTTATTTTTATTAATAGTTTAAGTTTTAGTTTGCAATTAGTTTGCGTAATTTTTTTATTTATTTATTTATTTGAAGTGATGTATATAAATATTTAGATAAATATATATTTTCCTAATTTTATTTTTTTCTTGATTTTTTTTTTTTTAAAGAATTTACTTGTTATTTATGATTAAAATATTTATTTTTTTTTTAAATTTTTATCCATATAGTTTGAATTAGTTATTTATCGTGGTGAATTGATAGAAAATTCAATGATTTGGCTTTCTTATAAAATACCGGCAGCTTATACAAAAAAGAAAAAAAAGTATAATAATAAGAATATAAATAATAAATATAAATCCATGGAATATACAAGAGATAAATGATGAATGCAATGTCGATGAATAGGGACACGTGGAAAAAGGTATACACTAAAAAGTCCCTTCTAATTTTTTTTTTTTTTTTTTTACTCACCAGCTGTCTGAGAAAAATCAGGTATACACCTTGAGATGCAGCAAGTTTCCACTGTAATTTTCGAGTTGAAAGCGTAGGTGCCCTTCTTTCTCTTTTTTTTTTTTTATCCATTTTTATGTTAACAAAAAAAATAAATAACAAAAATACACTGTATATATTTTATATGGTATCTTCTTCTCTTCTTGTGTTAAATTTTGTTGTGTTTCCTCATGCTCAGTCAATGTCCTCTTTCCGCTTGGTCGACAGCTGTTTCACTTATTCATCACAAAATATTACCAATGAAATTATTTTAAATTATTATAAAAATATTTTTTATTGTACTTGAAAAATAAAACAACCTAAAAAATTAAAAATATCATTTTTATATATTTTTTCAAAAAACAAAAATTGATTTACTTTCATGAATAATCATTTTTAATTTTCAAAATTAAATTCATTATAAAGACAATAGAAAGTATGAGTAAAAAAAAAAAAAGAATGCACAGTATTAATATTTTTATATTTATTATTAATATATTATTTGAAATTCTTTTTTTTTTTTTTTCTGTTTAACACACTGCAGTGATGGTAATTTTTATATTTAAAACATTTCAATTTCACTCGTTGTAATTTATACGGAAAGTAAATTTTATTTTTCTAGTGACATAACATAGTAATTTGCGTCTTGAGTCTTGAGGTATATATATAAAACTATTTTCCCTCTCTTATTATTGTATCTTGAACAGTGAATTTGTTCTCTATACAATTTTACAGTGGTGTACAGAGTCAAGAGGCTAATAGTTGCATGAGTATGATTTGCCGCACAAGATAAACGTGTTGGTATATATACAGCGTAACGCCTTCTCACATTGTGCGAAAGATTTATGAATACTGCTACTTATAATCAGTTAGTAGAATAAAACTGCACGTTTTGCCACGCATGTATCCATATGATCCAAGTGGAGACATGTGTTTTCTACATATGCACTACAAAAAAATAAATAAATAAACTCTTTATAAAATATTATATTTCTTTATTTTTATTAATACATATTTTTTTCTTTCTCTCTACGTTATTATAATTTTTCTCCTTTTCATTTTACACTATTATTACTGTATTTATTCTAGTTTTTTTTTTTTCAATTTTAATTTATTACATTATGTATATTGTTTATTTATTTATTTTTTATATTGCGTCTTGTATGATATTTTTTATTTCTAAATTTTATTTTATTTTATTTTCATTTATGAAATTTTACTTTGTACACTTTCTTTAGTGAATATAATTTTATCGTGTATGTAGATGTAAATTTACATTTATAAAACCCTTAAAATATAAAATATTTATTAAAAGTTTTTCTTCTGAAAATTGAAAAAAAAATAATTTTTAAATTTTTTAATAAATTATCATATTTTTTAAGTTGATTTTTGAGTTTAAGAATTAAAGTTATTTTTTTTTTTTATAAATTTGAGAAAAATTTAAAATTAATGTTAGATTTTCATCAAATAATGGAGTAAAATATATATATTTTAGATTTTTTTTTTTCCACTAAGGTTGGGCTTTTTTACTTTGCTTTATCATGTAAGTTTGAGTCACGTCCTTATTTTTTTTTCGATATATTTTTATTTCTCACGGCCCACCGGATTGTCGGCATATATATACCTAAACCTTCCATCAACAGCTGGCCAATCCCTCGACAAGCCAGCTGCACTTCTTTCTGCCTATAACGACGACGATGATGATGATGATGATGATGATGACGACGACGAGCCCACAAGTCATTCTTTCCAAGCTGTTACAGTAGAAAAATCAATTTCTAGTTGACCAGAGCCCAAGCAAAATTTTAAATTCTAGATAACTCAAAAATTAAATTTTTAAATTATATTCTAAATGAGTAACATTACCTTCATTTAACAAATACAAGAAAATCAGATCATTTCTGAAAATAAAAAAATTATCAACCCGATACCTTGACATTTTGTAAAAAAATATTAATATAAACCTATGCAGTCTTTTTTTTTTATGCATTTATTTATGATTTTTTTTTTTTTCTTAAATCACGATGAACGCATCAAAATTTTTGCAGACGACCTTGCAATCGCCCACATAAAAATTTTTCAAGTCTGGAAGATTGGATCGTTAAAATCTTTTATTTTTTTTTTTGTGACATAAATATATTTTTATGATAGTAAAAAAAAAAAAAAGGTTTACATAAAAGTAAATTAAAAATTGAAAATAAAATGAGAGTAAACTTTTTTACTTTTCCAATTGGTTTTTTTTTTTATTCATTTTCATTTTTAATTTATTTTTTTTTTCCAAAGTTAAAACACTTGGATTTTTACCATCCCTCTTAACCACAATGGTTGCAACGTCACGTACCAATATCGATTACGTTATACACTCTCATGGGAAACGATCGAGTGTATACCACTCTGCATAACGTGAAAAGTTGCACTGAAGTTTAAAATAAAAAAAGCCATAAAAATGTTATATTTAAACGTAAAAAAAAAACGATTATGATAAAAATTATCTTTTGCTATTTTGCATGTATGATAGGACTTTTAAATTTTTAAATAACCGTTCAAAGTTTTATATATATTATATTTATTTTTAATATTATTTTTCGTTTGAAGCAAATCATTTTAATTTACTTCAAAGATAATAATTTTAATTGATGATAATTTTTATTCAGTCGAAATGTCAATGACCGAATATGTTGTGCTTTATAGTCATAGACTCAATATATTTATTATTTTTTTTTTTTCACCTTCCGCCAGCTGACGGAAAAACTATAAGGACACTGGTTTCAGCACGAAATCAGCTGTCTTTTGTGCACGATGTTTTATATACACAAAAATATTAAATACATATAGTCGTTTACCATGCGGTCTCATGCACGCTCGTTACACTTTGCCTTTAAAAAAAAAAAAAGGGAGAGATTTAAAAGATATCAAAACTATTTTTTTTTATAAAACACAACAGCTGGTATTGATTAATTAGTATAATTTTTTTTTTTTGCATTTAATTGTTTCATTTGAATTTCAAAGGACAAAACTTTTCATAAATTTATATTTATTTAACTTCCTATATGTAGGTATGTAATTGTTGTTGATATGTATATTTGTTGTTGAGAAAATTAAATTATTTTATTATTTTATTTTTGACAAATAGGTGTTTTATAAATATCTTTTTTAAATAATTACTAGGCTTAATTGACATAAATTAATCGACCATTCTCTTTGAATATAATATAATTGATTTGCTAAGAATTTCAATAAATTTATTTAAATAATTTCTTTATATTTATTTATTCTTTATATTTTTATTTTTTATAAATTTTATTTATTGGTTTAGAGATAAGATAAATTGTCACGCGTGTGTTAACATGTTTCAACTTGGTTTAAACTATTTTCTATATAATATGTAGATACGTAAAATAATTTTTTTAGTTTATGTATTTGTATATAAATATATGATGAAAATAGTTTGCTGAAACTATTTGCTAGCCTTGACTTGATAATGTTCAGAGCACTGGGACAACGAACTAATATAACCAGAGATATGGGAGCAAAGAACTCACACAGTTATATACAGCTTATATATAAATATATTTTTAAAGGTAAAAATATTATAAAGTAAAGCATTTTTTATATTTTTCTCTTTCATCTTTTTTTTGAATTATAAAAGTGTCAAGAAAATTAAATCTATAGTGAATATTTTTGAAAATTCGATAATACTTTAATAATCACACTCGCGCCAAGTTAAAAAAAAAAATTTTAGTACCAATATGTCACTTTAAAATATATTTAATTTACAACACAATATAATTTTTTTTTATCACATAAATACAAATTGATATTCATGCCGTGCTTTACTCGATATAAAATAAATATATTGTTAAGAAAAATAAATGAATAGTAATAAAAAGTACATTGAAATGAAAGATATTCCATGTCACATTGCGTTTGTGCAAAAATAGAGTAAGGAAGGAAAAAAAATTATGGGAAAAAAAAAAAAAAAAAGGTAGGAATGCAAGCAGGTATATGTGAGGAGGATTTTTGATGGGGTTTTGTGTTGCGAAGACGAGTTGTTGAAAGAACGTATAGAAACACATATACACATAACACATTGGTTGGAAGACAGAATAAAAGCGTGGTTGAAAATATCAAGCTAAAAAGGGCAGGTGCGACTGTACTAATACGGACCTATCCGGCAAAAATACCGGAGCCTTTAGTTTGCAATGTTCCTGTATATATATATATTTATTTTTTATATGTGTATGCGTGTTTAGTTTTGTTGTCGAGACGGGTATATCCAATTATTAAAATTAGAGGCTCCGTCGCCTTCGTTGAAATACACTAAAGTGCACAGGTAACTGAGCCACACGAGATTCAAACCTTTTTTATTTTTTTTATTTATTTATTTTTTTAAATTTCTTTCTTCTATTCTATTATCCCCGTGACACTTAAAATTCTCTATTGATTTGTTAAAAAAGATAAAAAAAAAAAAAAACAATTCAAAAAATCACTTAAAATGAAAATTAATTGATGTTGAAGACTGATCACGCAAATTTTAAAAAAATATTCTTGTTTTAGTATATATAAAAAATAAATACAGTTAATATAAAATTATGGGGTAAAAAAAAAATTAATAGTATAAGAGTTGAATGTGTAAAGTGCCAAAGTACCTACTGGATAGTATAAAAAAGTAACATGACGCCAGGGACTAACACAATTAACCTGAATATATTGTATATATGGGCGTTGATAAAATTATCGTCGTTGACTAGCACAGTTTACAAGTGATATATAATAGACATGTATATGTGTTAGCTTTTCTATGCAAACGCTTAATTAATTATATAAAAAAACACTATCACAAAAATTTAATAAAAATAAATAAATTATATTACACATCTATATAAATACTCTATGAAAATTTTAAATAGAGAAACATGAATTTGTATATTAATTCAATATTCTTTTTGTAATATGGTATAAGTACATGGTTGTAGAATATGTCGAAACATATTTGGAAAACAATCAAGGTGCCAGAGAACGAACCAACCACTAATGCATGTTATATAAGGTACTTGGAGAATTGAGAGTATAGATTAGGGAGTGAGATTGGTTTTAGGATATAAACTCATGCGGTCAAACGTTGCTTTGGTTATATGTAGACGGTCAATGACGCTTTGCCAACAACGAGCATCAAGTACTCTTCTTCCTATCCCCCATTTTCAAACAAAATATATATATATATAGAAATACAGTCTCTTACAAGTGTGTAATGGATTACACTCGTCCTTGTCTTGTGGTCATTGCCCCCCACCACACACAATCAACAACCCTCATGGTACACACAATCAAACAAACTATACTTGTCTTGTGCACATGGTCACTATCTATCGTGGCCAGCTGCATGTCTGAAAATATATATATATGTATTTAATGTACATATAAATGGATCTGTTCATATATAGTCGCTTGCTCATCCAACTAGCCCAGCTTCTATATATATCTATATGTATGACGAAATTTATATATATATGTGGACATCCAAAGGCACTCCCGGGACCTGACAAAAGCTGGCCTTCAAGCTGACATTCACTCTTAACTTTTAAAGCAAGCGAAAAACCTTCCTTCTCCTCCTCTTCCTCTTATATTTATTTTTTACTTCGATATTTTATTTTACTTTTATATACGTGTATTACCATCTTTTATTTATTTTAAAATACCTGTTAAAATTCACATGATGAATTTTTTTTCTTTTTTTTTTTTTGGTACTTGAAAACTATACTGAACCAACCGGATAGTTTGTCGACTACCACAACCTTCCTTCCTACCCACGTCAGACAAAGACTCGTCATTCCGGAATTAATATCAATGTTTTATTTTTAAAATATATACTGCTTTATTATAGAAAATATTACACAAATTTAAGTACATGTTAAAAATTATAGTTTACAAAGTATTGGGAAAAGGAGAAGGTTGTGATAGCAATCGTGAGGAGAGCTTTTATCTTTTTTTTTTTTTTAAATAATACTTGTAACCACACGCGTTTTTTTTTTTATTTTATTTTCGAGGGAATAAAAAAAATTTCTTATTTATATCAACAAGGACAAATAAACTTGTTGATGATAATAATTTTATTTATATTTTATTATTTATATGATATTGTTTATGGTTTTCTTATTTATTTCAATTTTCTTGTTTTATAATTTTTATGCAATTTAAATTTTTTGTTTGATAATAGTATTTTATTTTTATGAATGGTTAATTTTCATTTTTTACTATTCTTCTAAGGGCATAATAATTTCTTTCTTTTTTTTTTTCAAATTTTCATTTTCAAAATTTATTGGTACCAGAACTGTAGTGAGTTAATTTTTTGTTAAATTCTACTGGTCGGTTAACGATCAATCTCACGTTCTTCCATGGCTATCAGAATTCCTGACCTTCATTTATTCCCAGACAGACTCGATCTCTGGGCAAAGAAAAGAAGCAGGTAGAATATAACCGAGGGCATTTTTATCCCTCTTTTCCTCTCTGTCTCTTTACCATGGTAAGCCGCTTCTTCGGGTCATGGCACCCAAGACCTTTTCTTTCAAAGAAAATATATAAAAATATTTTGTAAAGCGTTATATGTATATAAAAAAGCATCCCTCACTGAATAAAAAATTTATCAAAATGCAGTAGTAGCTAGTATTTTTTTAAATTTAAAACTATTGAAATGAAGAATGATTTTTTTTACTGAAAACCAATAAAATTTAAATATATATGAAAATTTTGTGGTATAAATAATATAAAATAATTTATTATTTATTATAAAAAATAAAAGTTAATTTTATATTAAACAAATTGAATATTGTGGTTGTTGTTGATGTTGTATTTTGTTGAAAGGGCAAAATGAGCTAAAAGTTGCTCACCCTGAGCAAAAGTGGAGGTCCCATGAGATTCAGCTTTGAGTTCTTTATGGCATCACCAGGGGGGTAGATATCAAGAAAACAAAACCAACTCTTTTTACAGTGTAAAGTCATCAACACACAAACACATTTATATAAATAAATATATATGTACATCCAGTTGTGCACACCATGGTTTAAACCGCATGGAATGTATGAGAATTAAAAAATTTTAAAAAAATACCTTGTCGTGTCATTTTTTTGTCATTTTGTTTGGCTTTGTTTGAGTAATAGTTTTGTAAGTACCACCTCAAAGTGTCTCTCATGCAATCATCATGTAAAAATTTTATTTATTTCTATATAAAAATTTTTTTTTTCATCATATAATCATGCTGCTCTTATTTCAACATTATTATATTCTTAATATTATTTTATATGTTTAATTTATAAAATATAAATAATATTATTTTTTTGTTTTTTACTTGTATATTCTGGTTTGCCACAAATGGGGTGTATGTTTGGGTATATAATAATGAGTAAAAGGCGGTAGTGCACAAACTGTAATTCCGTTTTGCCCGGACACGCACGCCAACCACGTCGACTTATATTCAGTATGCATACTTACATGTTACATACACCATGTGTATATATATGAATCGCTATATATATGTATAACTTGCTTGATTTTTTTTATATACATATATACATTTTAAAATATGCTCCCCCTTGGTTTCCTTTCACCTTTCCCTGCCTCACCTCCACGTAGACATATTATTTGTCATTCGATGCTGGTTCCGTTGTGTGTAACAAGCACAAGAATAACCCTACAAGTTCATTCGTCCTTCTTTTACCTGAAAGAATTTGGTTCTGTATAAGAAAAAAAAAAATATTTATTTCATATATACCTTTTTAGATGCTTTACTACATCTAAAATTGTGGCCTTGAAAGCCCTCCTAAGGATTCAACCAAAGACCTTCTAAACTCTTTTTTTTTTTTATCATAATTTGAATCATTTTGCTTTGTCAAGTTAAATTTTTAAAGACAACGAACAAATCATACAGTATATTATTATTTTTCTTTTTTTTTTTATTAATTATATACCAAAATGTTTTAATCATCTGCATGATAATCAGTGTCCAGCATATAATCGTGTCCAGTTTAGTAATATTAAATATCTATTTTTATAGATGTACTTTTAAAATTCAAAAAAAAAAAAACAATATAGAACAATTTTCACGTTAAAAATTGGCTCGACAAAAACAAGCTGTTATTATTATTATTATTATGAGTAAATTATAAATCTCCCAATTTACCTGATTGACATTTGTTAGTAATTAAAATATAACGAACGAGTATTTTTATCTCGCTACTTTTTTCGTTTTATTTTTCCCAATCAATATCCAAAGTTGAATTATTAAAAAAATAATAAAAAAGCATATAAAAATTACAAAACGAAATGCTCGTTTATACCTCAGAGAAAATAAAAAAAGCTCTATATCATCATCGAGTTCGAACATAATTCCTCTTTTTTTTTTTTTTTTTTTTTTTTNGTTTTTTTTTTTTAAATTTTCTCTTTCATCCCCAGGTTAATTCTACAGTTCGACCGGCTGTGTGCAAAATGCCTCCCTGTATCGTAGCAAAACGAAACCCCTAATGCACGAGGGTTTTACTCCCTTTTATGTTATATATGTACACTCAAACCATTGAACCCTCGTTTCGCATTTTCAAGTACAGTCTGTCCATAAAATTTTACGAAAAACGCATATGCATATTGAATGTACAGATGAAATAAAAATACAAAACAAAATTTATATATATATAGTATATTTAAAAAAAAAAATAAAAAATAAGAGATATGGGTTTGAGTGATATCGGTCCCCTGGATGGTTCAGCGATATGAGCCTGTGTCACAGTAGGGGCTCCCAAGTCAGTGCACACGGGACTGCCACCCTTACCCCTCTTGGCAATGGTGCTTTAAGCCCTTTTCTCTTGCTTCCACTCGTATTGTCTTTCTTTTTTTATTTTCTATTTTTACTAAGCACAACTTTTCGTATTTCCCCACACATACCATTAATTTTCCCCACCATCTATATTTTCTCCCCTCCAAACATGTGCTTCACCATGCGCATCGTATTCGGCGCGCGCACTCCCTCTCAGTCTTCGCTGGGCCCTCATCGAGGCAGCTTCGCGACTCGTTTTTTTTTTCCAAATAATAAAATCGCGTCGTTTTT
>MKYW01000065.1:396182-409903 GCA_015776835.1 Aphidius ervi
TTTTTTTTTTTTTTTTTTTTGTTAGTGTATTGTAATTGCTTTTTTATACATTTTTTTTTTGTTAAATACATAACTTTCTCAAGTGTCCAACTCAACTTGTAGGGTCTAATGATTGCCTTTTCACATTTTTTTTTCTTTTAAAAGATTCAAGGATATATCTGACTTATCTTCTATCTTGACCATATTAGAAAAAAAAATGTTAGTTTGTCGGAAGAGACCTTTTAGCGTATAATAGTGACTAGTCAAAAAAAAGTGCTGGGTCTAATGGCCATTGTAAAGTAGTAGCCTCGAAATATTCCACGCCTTTATTGTTGGCTTAGAGAGGCAGAGAGGTAAACAATTACCTTGCTAAATCCCTTCACAACTAAAAAATTGTAGGTCATGTGCCGAAAAAAAAAAAAAAANTTTTTTTTTTTCTCAAGAGCGTTATAAAAATTTGCTTAATACACATATTCACCCATGCAAAATTAATGTTACTATTTTTTATATTTTAACTTTTGAATTTATTATTATTATTTTCAAATTTTGTACTTAATTAACAATTAATTTATTTTTTATTCATTGACGACGATAAAGACGAATCCGAGTACTGACGTCTGTCCTATTTTTTCTTCTTTCAGACTGGGCCGTTTCGTACCGAGCAAAAATGAAGACACGAGGTATATAAATTTATATATCCTCTATTATTTTTATTATTATTATTATTTTTAGTTCAACTTGAAGGAAATTAGAGAGTCAACTGTAGAACTGACCTCCCCATTTGACCCAAAGAATTTTTTTTTTTTTTTTCTTTTATTGTTCTTCCCCTTTTTTGCATTCATTTTTATTATGATAATTATTATTATTTTAAATTTGAATTCAATACAAAGAATATATTTAGATATTTTCAACGTGGTTGTATAAGTTTTTCGTACTCAAAATTAGATATTATCAACTATAAAAATAGAATATACAAAAATCAATGTGGGTGGTCAGAAACGTGGTTTATATTTGCAAACAAAAGTAGTAAACGCATGCGCGCTTTAAAATCATAAAATAATAATAATAATAATATATATATATTTATTTATTTCTTGTATTTATCCGGATATCTTGGTCGTGTGTGTCGTCATCAATTTAAAGCAGCTGTTTTCATTCAAGCGTTGACCCTTCTTAGTTGGTTACTTCCTTCAATATATATCGTCGCGTCACATTTTGTAATTGCCTCTATAAGTAACTTTTGTTTCTGTTATATATTTTATTAATTTTTTTAACACAAGTCTTAATTTGTCTCATTACAAAACTTTATTATCTCTTGTCTCGAAGAATTTGTTCATTCAACATGATTAAAGATATGATGAAGAAAAAAGATACAATAAAAAAAGATAAATTCTATTATTATCATTATTTTAAATATTAACTTTTGATTTATTCATTCATGCATGCTCGTGGTTAAAATTGGTAAATTCAATGGGATATATTAAAAAAAACTAGGAAATTGAATTTAAATCATAGTGGCAGTTAATATAATCCAACTGACTTCACACATTTGGTACGATATTTTTATGAAATATTACATCTTGAAAATATGCTGAATGTGTCACATAATATTAAAACTTGTGCACATATTAAAAAAATGTTTCAAAAAATAAAATAAAAGTAGTTTAATATTTTTTTTCAAAGTTATTTTTAAGTTTTTTTTCTGAAGGATTTTTAAATTTTTAATATAAACAGTGTATTTATTTTTTTTTGCTGAAAATAATTATTTTTCTTCTTATTTTACTCACCTTAACCACTTGAACTTTGAAATTACAACTTGAAGTTTATATACTGCCAAGTGGTATGCTTAGCTAGCCTTGAACAGTCTCAGAGTTTTAATTTTTTTTTTTTTTTAACTTAATTTAACTATCAAATTTAAAATTAAAAGCATATGGTTTTTATAAATGTTATTATTATTATTAAATATACATACACATGTGGTTTATTTATTTTGATAACGTTTGTTATTTATATATTTTTTTTTTTCATTGTCCGCGAATAATGTAGACATTTGACGTCATGGTCAACTTGGCGCCAATATATATAGTTAAAACATCTAGAAAATTGATAAATGTTTTCATTGTAATACCGCCGAGTCTCGACTCTTCCAAAAATTCTTATTTTATTTTGCTTTTAATAAATATATAAATTCATTTTTTTGCATTATATTTGATATATATTTATGACGTATCTCATTTCTTAAAATTGTGGGTCTTTTGTTGCTTTTTTTTTTATTTAATTATAATAAAAATAATGATAATAATTATGAATAAAAAATTTCATATCTAGAGTTGTAAATCATGTCAACTGAAGATACTTCAGTTTGATGATGAAGTAGTAGTAGTACATGGTGAATTTTGTTGCTATGGCTTAACGACTCCTAATTGGATCCTCGATAGTCGCATCACATCCACACACACACACAAAATAACATCGGTTTTTGTTTCCCCTTTATTTTCCTTCCTCATCGAAGCTTGGTTCATTTCATCTTTTGCTATTCCTTGTTAAATAACGTCAACGATGACGCATGCGTTTCAATTTATCATAGGACATTTTTAAACTAAAATATCATCTACCAACTTCCTCTTGTATCTCAAATAGTCCTAATGACATATATCTTTAAAAATTCATCCTCGATACTCATTAACACTGGGCGTTAGTGTCAAAAAAATAAAATATATGTCGTTTTAGTTGTCGAAATAAAATAAAAGCTGAGAATTTTTTTTTGTTGATATATTTTTATTTTTTTAAAAGATAATTTTAACTGAGGTCGTGGAAAAATATTTACATACTGAAATAAAAATGAGTTCGTTGTACGAATTCACCTCTAACTGACATTTAAATTGTTTTTCTTAACTTTTTTTTATCTAAAGAAAATTTTATATGAGTATAAAGATTAATATTTATCGTTTATGGGGTTGTATTGAATAAAATTATCGTCATTTTTATTTAAAAAAAGTAATATCATTATTTGGAGTACATGATAAAAATGATAAGTAGCTTCTGATTATAAAATTGCGTGGGTTTATTTACTTTTTTTTTTTTTCTCTTTATTTTTATTACTTATAATTTGTATTTTATACGGAAAAAGAAAAAAAAAAATAATTTTCTTATTTTAATAATTTATGTCTGAGGTGTCTTAACAACGTGGTTATTATTTTTATAAAAATTTTATTAAAACATCACGCACTTTGCAATATATATAAAAGAAGACGAAATTTTTTTTATTTTTGTTTTTTCTTATCGTAAATATGTTACCAAACGACTGAAAGGTGTTATAAGCACATGTTTATATTTTTAATGAAGAAAAAAATAAATAAATAAAAAATGGTCTCTGCTTTTACCCGATTGCTGACCTATTTGTGAAACTTTGCGACGAGATGTCGGGCTTTACAAATTGTTACAACACATATACAAATAACATACGTATACATTTGTGGTATCAAGAGAGAGAGAGAGAGACTTGCAACACTTGACGAATTACTTGCAAGTACTTGGTTTTAGTCTTTGTACATTCTTACAGTAATATACATTACATAAAAATTTCGTCGTTCCTCTTTTTCATTATTATTATTATCATCATATTTTTTCGTAACGTCCTTGACTCTTTATAACAGCGTGAAAAATCGTCTTCATAAACGTCACAAAGTTGCACATAATAATTACAACACAAATTATTAAAACAATTATTAAAAATAATTTTTTTTACGCAATATTTCTTATAAAAATTAATAGATGAATGAAACATAATAACTAATCTAAAACTAGCTTTTCAAAATTAAAAAAAAATATTATTATTCTTTTCAAGTAGCTAGAAAGCACATTAAGAGTTCCCTTGGTAGAGTATATAGCATCTGCCTTGCTGTTGTTTGACGAACACTCGTCTCTCTTTTGCAATCATCAACCGTGTGTTCGTGTGTGTAATATGTTCGTGCTAACCATCTTTAAAGCTTCTTTCTATGCACTCTCTTTTTTTTTTTCATTTTTTTTCCACAACAACAACCGCGCTTTGCTCAGCTCTTGAACAAAAAGAGCCAGTACTCAACATTTTCATAAAAAATCTGAAAATAAAATATATATAATTTTTTTTCTTTCTTTTGTGTTTTATCGCCGGTAAAACGTTTCCTCAATAATGCAATCATCCTCTTCAGTGCTTTGTGTGCACTTTGACCATTGAAGAGAAAGAACAAAAAAAAAAATATGAAACGTTAATGATAAATATTGTATGTTAATTATAAATAAATATTTAAAAAGTATAAAGATAGTGTACTAAATGTATAAAATGACAATAAATGATAAGAGGTTTTGAAAGAAAATAAAAATATCATGCGAGTTTTCCGATATATAATGAAAAGAATAAAAAATATATATATAAGAGAAAGAAAAACAGAGGCGGGGAAGACTCTGACCGATACCGACACAACAATGTATTTTTTTTTCTTTCTTCGGCAAACGATAATAATTCTTCTTCATCATCGATAAGAATCAGGTATAAAATCCCCATTGAACACTCACTTTTGTGGATTGGACCTTTCGGTTCTTTCAGAACACAAAAAATAACAAAATCATACGTCAAAACCTTTTTTTTTATTTTTTATTTCCCCTACAGGATACATTTATCTTTTTAGTCCTTTTTATAACAAAAATAAATAAATGTAAAAAAAAAAAAACCACTTAACCATTGATTCATTCGTAATGAATTTATAATAAAGTAAAAAGTTTTTTAAATTTTAAATCATGCTCGACCATAAAGACCTATAAAATTCGTTGGTTAAAATACATTGATATTTTTTTTATTTTTTTAAATATACATATGTGAGTAACTATCATTTCGACATGTCTTTTTATATTGAAAAAAAAAACCTCCACCACCCGTGAGTCAACAAAAAAAAAAAGCTTTAGTTTTTGTTTATCCAAGATATCTGGATATATCCCTCGAGTGGTTGAGGGATTCTTATTTCTTTTAAAATTTTTTTTTATTTATTTTTTCTTTTTTTTTATGGTGAGGATTTTCTTTGGGCTATCAAATTTTTAAAACTCCGTGTGTACAGGTTGATAGCATATGGAGAAAAAAAAAAATAAAAATATGGTCTGACCTGGGGTTGAGTTATAAATTATAATTCTATCTCAGCTGTTGCAGCATATAACGATGATGAGAGAAACACCGCCTGGTAACAACGACCTCCTCGAAGCCCATTTGCTCACTTATTTGCTGCTGTTGTTTCTTGATGATCCATGCATTCTTAACATTTTTTTTTATGACTTTTTGAAGAATAAAATAAAAAACAATTTTTTTTATTTTCCTCTTCAACCCTGAAGGTTTTCTTGGAGACACTTAAAGTACTTTACGATTTTTTTTTTTCACTTTTGACACTAACAATCAAGTAGTTGTAAACAAAAAAAGAAAAACAATGAATTTTTTCATTTTTAAATTATTATTTATTTTCTTCTTGGTTGATGATGAGAAGTCACTGATTACTTTATGACTGTAATACACATATGCGGGTCCCGCACAAAAACATCATCATCATAATCAACATGGTGATGATGAACAAGTAGAAGTTTACTTTACATTCATTTCCTCAAAATTTGACTGTGCACATATTATTTCTAAAATTACTCAAACTGAATCCCAGTACTTAATAAAATAAAGCTAGAGTATTTTTAAAATTTAATATAATTATCTTCAAAAATTAGCATCATCTGACCTTGTCTCAATGTCTTCGTGGGCGATAAATTTTGTAATAAGTACCTTTGAATAAAAATAAATTAAGCTTTTTTTTATACTTTATCATTCGAATCTTGATCAAATGCTTTGTTCTCAACAATGATGCAATTCATGAGTCTGGGGCGAGGTCAATTTCATTTATTTTCCCTTGTATCGTAAAAAGGCATATCCCAGGTGCCTTTCCTTTTTTTTTTTTTTTTCCTTTCGTCATCATCTTCGTCCTTTTTTTTTTTGTGAAAGTTACAAACTGTATTTGAGGTCCAGACTCATAATTCATCATTTCAATGTGGAGGCGGTATAGTGGAGGAAGTAAAAAAAAAATATATTGAAAAGATAAAAAGAGATTAAAAAAAAAATGGGAAAAAAAATTAGGGTGTCCAATGATGTTTCATTGAAGCGTAATACAAGATCCTATAAAATGTTGACGAGCATTTGCTATGCTGACGTAACCACTTCATTTCAATCATTCGTATATTTCCTTTTGACTCATCTTTATTTTTATTATTATTATTATTTCTCTCTTGTCAAACATCTGCCTTGCTTGATGTATCTCGCTTAATTCAAAAGTCGGAACTCCATAACGTATACTCTGAAATATTAAATAATAATAATGATAATAATAACAACAGTAACAGTAATAATACATGTATATATTTTAATAAAAATAATAATTATTAATACACGTGAAATAAAAATATTTAAAATTAATTGTAATTAATTAATTAATGTTGCGAAAGATTTTTAAAAAATATAACAAATATGACTTTGAGATAGGTTCGGGGGGCTTATGTTAATTTAAATATTATTACTGTGTAGGTGAGGAATAACTGGTGTATTGCGTTGTTTGTTTATTAGTATATATACTGTATGTATGTGTATTATATTATGTGCTACAAAGAGACAAAGACTTTCACTGGATTATTTCACGGCCAGTGTCTCGGGCGTTTGGCTATAAATATTGTCCTCGTTATTCTGTTTAACATTTTTATATTAATTTTTATTATTATTATTTTTATTATTTCATAAATTTTTATTTCAACAAAAAAAATTGTTTTATCAATAATGAAAGACAAGGCAAAAATATTTTTTTGTTATTATTTTTTTGTTGTTGATACAATTTATATAATTTTTTAATTTTTTTTTTTGAAAAAACTTGATATACCTTTCCCTCGTTATTGTACACGTGTTATTTCCATTGTCATTTTACGCTTGTGGACAAGGTAATGAGCAAATTTTTAACCATTCTCTTTTGAAACTCAAGGGATTTGAAAAAAAAAAAATTTTTTTCGTTCATATAAAAACAGTCTGATGATACACCAGTTATGTATTGTATAAGCCAACAGTGGAAATATACTTGGTTATACAAATATTGTTTAAAAAAAATTTGTTTTGCATGGAGTTTAACGATTTTTTTTTTAATTATCAATTTAGAAATTCTCGGTGTTGATCGGCAATAATTTTTAAAGGTGGGAGGGAAAGAATACTTGTCGCTACAATGAGGAGTTGAGACGAGACAAGGTCGAGACTATCAAAGCCCACTGATCAATCAATCAAAAACAAAAAGACCTGTACTTAGAAACAATTTTGTTAACTATTCCCTATTGTCATGTGTATGAAATCACAATCACACATACAAATTCTATTGTCACATAAATGCAAAATAAATATTGCAATTGCAATATAAAAATTATCACCTGACAGTGTTATGCACTTCGTACCAGTATGTATCTGTCTTTTGAAATAATTTTAATTTTATCTTTTTTTTTTTCTCAAGATATTAACATGCAAATACTTTTGCTCATAAAGTATCAAATTAATAGTCTCTCGGTACATTGTTTGTATATATATGTATATAATTTTTTTTTTTTTCATTTCGTATTTACAAATAATTTTAATTTGAGAAAAATAAAATTATTTTATTAATGTTGAAACATGAAATAAAAATGTTAATAACCAAATAAATAAAATATATTTATTGTTGATAAGATTGTTTTTCATAAAATGGGTGTTCTTATCATTTAAAATTTTTTTATGTTCATATATTGAGAGTTGCAAGCTCAGCTGAAAAGTGCGATAAAAAAGGAAAAAAAACAATATTATCTTGAGATTTATCTTCTAAAATTTTTTATCAAACAAGAAAAGTGTCATAAGTTTTATTTTTATTATATCAAACACAAGTGTCTTTCACTTGCCTTATTTTTTTTATATTTTTCCTTTCTTTGCACTTTTTCAGTTGCTTATTTTTTATTTTATTATTTTTATGTATACTCTTTTTGTTATATTTTTTTTTCTAAAGTTTGAAGTCTTGTCGTTTGTACATATATATATACGTTTATCGCACCTCAAGTTAACGTCATGTGGTTTACGATAGTATATTCAAGAAATGATTTCCAAGTTAAAAAACATTCTTACGATAAAATTATGTTGAGATCTTGACTGCGAGCACGCTCATTCTCCATTATATAAATAAATATATATATTATACATACAAGTTTTGGTTAAACTTTAAATCTCCTTGTGAATGTTTATATGGTTTAAATGTGGCTTTTCACATGCACTTGCATTTAGATATATATACTAAAAAAACTACACCCCAAATAAGATAGACGAAATAAATGAAACTCGTGTGAGGTCTTGCATTTTATCTCTCTATTATTTTATCAAATTAAAATCTTGAGGCATAACTAATGTATGTCAACTTGATATTTTTAAAGTGCGATAGTGTAGTTAAATTAATACATATATAATATATTATTTTAATTAATTTTTTTAATTTTTAATCAAGTTTTATGAATTATTTAATTATTCAATTTTTGGTAATTTTTTTATTTTCATTTTTAAATATGTACCTTTTGAATTATTTATGCATCTACTTATAATCAAAGGGTGGGGTAAAATAGTCACCAGGGCGGTCTTAAAGAAAACAATGGTGATTGTCTTGAAAACGTTTACAGCCTAATTATGTGAACACGGTCCAGGCATGGTGAAGTAACAATGCCATAACTCGTAACAATGTACAATTGTTCATTGTCCTACAATACGTCCTCACTTCACCCTTTTATTTTTTCTCCCAATTTTTTACTTATTTAATTTTTTTTTTTCTTTTTTTTATTCCCTAATGTTCTGGCGTTATTTTCATTATCATATTGACACACACACACACACTTGCATATTTTTTATTTTGATTATTTAAAAATTGTAACAACAATGTCTTGTTGATTAAATAATTCTCCTAAGGCTTCCGGATTAACTTGTATTTTTCTTTTAAGATAAATTGTACAGATATTGGAAACAATGATCAATGAACTCTTGTTGATCGCATTGAGTTACATTTTATCTTTATCTACATAATAAAATGATAGTTAAATATAATGTTTATTTATTTTATCATTCAAATGTTATTGAATCAAAATTGATTTTTGGACATTCTCTTTTAATGTATTTTTTTAATTTCAATGGCAAGTCAAGGTCAACTTGATTTTTCGTACATTGAACTCTTTTATTATAAACTATAAAAAAAAAAAGGAAAAATATTAAAATAAATTACAAATTAAATTGAGTTTGAAGAGAAAAAAAAAAGAAAATTCATTTTCATTCATATCATGAGAAAATGTATAACTTTTTTTTTTTTTTCAATTTTAAAAATATTAATTTTGAAGAAAAAATACGCGCAGATTTTAAAAAAAAAAAAATGATTTTTTATTTTTGATTATTTTTTAAATTGTCCTTCAAAACAGCAAAGCGTAACGAGGCGAGGTTATATACCAACGATGAACTGAGTATAAGCGGTTACAAGGACACTGACAACGGGAACCTGTCCCCATGACGATTATAACCCACGCGTGCGCAAATACATTGCAATATATCCACTTAATTTTAATACATATGTCTACATATACAACAAATAAAATAAATATATTAAATAAAAAATAAATATATAATTTTTTTATATATATAAATATATAAATAAAAACTTGACGATTCATGGCACGTGGAAAATAAAATTTTGTACTTGTATCGTGTGTTTATAAAAAATCTATTAAACATTGCATTTATGTATATGTTATGTATTAAACATTTATATACACAACATATATAACACGTATTAATGCAATTTTCTGCACACAGTCACCTTTCGTTTTTCCATCATTGGTAAAGTCGGTCCTTGAGAAAATCTTCTTGCCTCGATTCTCAATTTCATCATTGTGTGTATATATATTTTTTTTTTCTTATGCAGTAATCATTGACGATGGCCATGCCACGATAACTTTCGACAAAAAAAAAAAAAATATAAAAAAATATTGACTATTAAACAGTGACAATTGCGTAGACTATGTCAATTTATTTATTTATTTTTTTTTTTCTTTATTACAAAATACATAGACAAACAGTGATATATAATTTTCTGTCTTTTTTTTTTTTTTCTTTAAATTTAACTGCAATATAATTTATAATATAATATTTATTATGTACATTGAATTTATCCTTGTTTAAATATATAACTTGGTCATAAAAAAATTTCATTGATCTTAATTAAAATAAATTGATACTTAAATAACAATATTAAAGATAAAAATCTTTTTCACTTTGAAAATTTTATACTTGTATATATATATATATATTTAATAATTTTTAATTTTTATTTTAACATATACACGACCTTTACAACCAATTTATAACTGTCTTTCCTTTTTGGATAAATTTTATTTATTTATATTTATTTATTTATTTTTTTTTTTGCGTGGGAAGCAGGAAGGGAGTTGCTGCTCAGTTAATTCATTGCTATTTGCAATAAATCATATATAATTTCATTTTATCATTCGATATAATATGTCAAAGAAAATATATTATGATATTAATATATTTTATTATTTTTTTTTTTTTATGTTTATTTACCCTATATTTATCGTCAATTACTTCCGAAAGAAAAACCATTACAACTATTACAAATAGAAAAAAATAAATATAAATGAGACATTTAATTTCCGAAAATAGTCTGATCTCCATTTTCATATAGTTTGCTCAAATGTTGGAAAAATAAAAATAAATATGTAGAAAAAAAATAAAGAGTAAAAAAATAGTTGAATAAACGACTTTAAAACTCTTTTGCCAAAGTGAACGTGTCTCCATCGAAGGATATACCGACGGGAAAGGTTGTAATTTTTTTTTTTTTGATTTCTTTTATACATAAATTTTTTTTTTATCAATACAGAGAGCATGATTGCGAAACTAATAGAGCAATTGAGAAAAAATGATCTTTCTAATTCGTCGGCCAATCGGTCAACAACAAACCAATCTTTTCACCAAATTGCCATGTCGTTTTGGATACATCTATATTCAATCAATTGGCCTTTTCAATTGTCGACACAATTTCGATAAAAAAAAAAATCCCATAAAAATAAATATTCTGCATAATAAAAAAATTAATAAAAAAAAAAAAAATCTTGAAATATCATTTTTGATAGCTCGTCAAAGTTTATTTCATCATTGTCACATTTAACACTTTGATTTTATTTTTTATTAAAAATAAAAAAATTTTATCGTATTTATATAAAGACTTATTGACAAAATAATAGCGACTGAAAAGACGCGACCTTTTCATCAACCTCTCAAATGATTATCCAACTCGTGAAATGTTTTACCAGATACATTGTTAAAAATCAATCAGTCAACAAATATCAAAAATTACCACAATAACTTTATATAAACTCACATAAATGACATTAATTTCAATTTTACCATGACAAATTGTACAACAGATATATTTATTGATGATGATAATGCAATCTTTCAACGAAATACCAATATTGCTAAACCAAATGTTTGATGGATTGGTAATATTATTATTATTGATTATCAACGTATTTTCTATCTCTCAATATATTTTATATCGTCAATTCTCACGATTATATAATTACGTTTTGTTTCATTGAACATATATTTTTAGTTTAATAATCGAAACCCGGAAATGGTGATGATGATGATGATGATCGGTTATTAAAATTCTACAATTAAAATACATACCACAATAATAATTATTGACCTTTTTGTTTTTTTTTTTTTTTTTTTTTTATCATTTTGCTCTTTTGGTCCGTTTTAAAGATCAAAAATTTTATTTTTACAGTATGAATTATTTTCNTTTTTTTTTTTTTTTTCAATCATTTTGCTCTTTTGGTCCGTTTTAAAGATCAAAAATTTTATTTTTACAGTATGAATTATTTTCTTTCGTTGTGGTTTTTTTAAAATATAAATTTCTGATGCTTAATTTTGACCTTTTAGCATTTTTTTTTTTTTTTCTACCATCGTTGGTGGTGGTGTGGTTGTAAAATAAATTTTTGCTCGATATATACATATAAATAGTCTCGGCTGAGGCAATAATCGACCCAAGAACTTTTAAATTTTTTGGAATGTTTACCATATGCGTGACCCTCTTTTTTTTATATTATATTTTTTCCTTATTCACTTTCTATCTTTGTCCTTCTTTTCTCCTTGTGTTTTAACAAAAAAATAATCAGATTGCGAAAGGTCGTGGTCAGTGAAGGATTATTACATCAAGTCAATGTTTTTTTTTTATCATATCAAAGGCAATATTTAAAATGTTGAAAAACTTGAATTAGAAATGAAGTTAAAAAATTTATTTACAAGAAATTTGAAATTCCAAGTGACTGTTAACACATATATAATGTATTTTTATATCGAAATTGTGTTTTATAATCTTTTTTTTTTTTTAAATGATTACGAATATATTTGACTTTCGTATAAGTTCGATTGTTCAATCCACAGTAGGAGATCGCTTTGATCATGCTGTGCCAAAAAGAAAAAAAAATTGCCAGCTTAAATAAATAAAAAATGAGTAAAAAAATAAAAAACATTTTTTAAATAATATATGAAAAAGAGGGAGTGACATGTGATATTGTCTATTGAAAAGAGAAAAATCGAGACAAGCTTGTGTGCATATATAGGGTAGGAAAAAAAATTTTTTGCTGACAAAGAGTTTTAAAATACTTTGTTGGGCCTTTTGTCATTGCAGCTGGTAGAACAGGTGTGTAGGGTAAAAATAATGATGAAAATAAATTTAAAAAATTCACTCAAAAAAAAAAAATAAATAACTAGAATAAGTAGGGAAAAAAAGAGCTATGTACTCGTCAGCTGTTACTTAATACTTGTTTTTTATTGTCAAAAAAATAGCGACTAACTAAAGTAAATGAATGATATATATTGTTACTCAAATTTACACGTAATCAAATTGCAGTATAACCTAAGCCTTGGCTGAAAGAGAGTCAATTTATAAAATATTTCAATTTTCAATAATGTTTAAGTCAATTAATAGTATAAAATATCTGTTAAAATGATATTGATCAAATTTAGGTTAGTTGATATGAAAATGATAACTAAATTGTACAGTGCATTGCAATAGTTGAAATTGGAAATCTCATTGGCAATCAGTGGTTTGAAATCCCAGTGGTTAGCCCAACAACCAACCAGCCACTAAACCTCATCCTCATTTTCATGATTCTCTTTGTCTCCTCTACTCTTCTCCATCAGCAAATCCATATATGCGTGTTAAATGATAATCCATGCTTATGGTGGTGTATCTAACCTTCTCGGCTTCATTTACACACAATCTATTCAATGCTAGTTTCAATATATACTCCATTTCATTATTTTCCAAATCCTCATATACTTTTGCTTTTCATGTATCATTTATTCTCTTCCTGCATGTTTTCTGATTGTCTCGTCTATGCCATCACGTTGATTGATTTCTGTTGTTTCAATGTGCCAACTAATACAGTCATTCTCAAGTAAATTTCATTATCTCAAATTTATCCAGTACACCAAAATTTCACATACAAGTATTGATATTTATATACATAATTTCTATTCATGCTCGCAACACAACTGAAAATACATTTGAAAAAAAAAAAACGTAAAAATAGGGGAAAAAGTACATCGTGTCGATGAACATGCAATTTCA
>MKYW01000066.1:0-15710 GCA_015776835.1 Aphidius ervi
TATTCCTCATTTTTCAAATTTCAAAAAAGGCGCGAGGACATTGGGACCTTCAGGAGTACCTCGATCAGCAGCGTCTTCCAGGTGGTCATGGACCTAATGGAGTGCATTTGTATAGCAAGATCAACTCTAAGTTTATCACAAGATTATTAATTATTAATCACAAGATTATTAATTATTATTAATTATTAATCTTAATCACTCTAAGATTATCACAAAACATGTGGCCTAATTGGAGACCAAACTGCAGCAAACCAACTGAATTAACTCATGATAATTTACAGCTTCTATCACATGGAATATACATGAGCACTTGTAGTGGAATGGAAAGAAAAATAATTAGTAATACTATATTAAATTTATTAAAATATTCAAAGCCACTACTACCACCAACAATAAAAATAATTCACAGTCCAAGATCTGCTTTGTATTTAATGCAAAGGTTAGCACAAAGAATGACATCTTTACATGATAATGATTCAAGTATTAATATAACTAGAACAAATTTAAGAAATTGGATACATGATTGTTATTATTATGCAATTGGTTGTTTTGGTTATTTTGTTGATATTAAACAAAATTCGAATGAACAAAATAATGGTGAATTTATATGGTCTGGTAGAATGGATAAATGTGTCATACAAATACATGGTGATAGCTATAAAACATATGATGCTTGTGTTACGAAAATAATAGTTAACAGCAGTGAACATTTTCACGCTGCTTGGCCAATATTTAAGCAGTGGCTTGAAGATCACAAAGTCATATTGGATTTACCAAGAAAATATAATATAATAAAAGGTGACAAAATAATTGCCAGAATATTGAATAATAAATTAACAGTAGAAAGATTAAAAACTGCAATTGGAATTCCAGTTGTAATGAATACATACACAAATTTCATTGAGCTAGATGAAAATTGGTTTGATATTTCAACAATATTTTTTGAATCTGATGAGCATAAAATATCAGTCCAAATTACCATGAAAAATAATAAGTCGCAAACAGTATTGTCTTGTCCAATTGACTACTTGGATAAATCAATTATTTCATTACCAATAACTGCTTATGATTTCATGCCAAATCCTCCAGTATTATGGAAAAATTTTGTAACATTAAAATTACTATCAGCTGATAAAATTGATAAATTACTTGGAATTATTACTGACAATAATTATCAAGAAATATTGAACTTTAAATGTGAAAATAATGATATTTTACCAGATAAAATAAAAAAATTATTTTGGCGCTGTGTTGAATTAACACAAGTGGAAATTAATAAATCAATTGAGACTGATGAAATGTCGGACGAAAAATATTCAATTGATTACCTTCAACCGGATTACAATGAAAATACGATAAATAGTTGTAAAACTAATTTGATTTTGAGTTGTAATACTCAAGACAACATGCTAAATGTCGTCGAGGCAACTTCAACCTGGAGTTCTACCCACGTCAATGTATCCAGTTTAATGATTAAAAAATGGTTAGATCAATTGGCTAAAAAATTATCAGTCAATTTGTCAACTAAAATGACCAATGAAACTTATTGGCCAGATCATTAACATTTTTATTCTTTTTTAATTAACTTTAACTCTTCAAACCGTTTGCACATGTTGTAAATGGAGGCTTTAACTTTTGAAAATAATATTATCGATAATTTCGATATTTAAATACAGTATTACAATTTTATTGTAATTGAAATAGATATATATTATATCTAAAAAACATTTTTTACTATTTGAATTTACTCAATACACTTTGAGTTAATAATTTCGTTTTTTTTTTTTCATTTAACTTTTTTTAATAATCAATATTTTAATATAATTTTAAACAACTTGATGACAGAATAATTAACATTAATTTTAAATATTTTATAAAAAAAAACAACTAAAACAAATATTTTTTTATTGTATATTTAAAAAAAAAGAATAAATAAATATTAATAAACTTAATTACAAAACAAATACAAAAAAATTAATTTATCATTTAATTATAATTAATAATTACAGATCTTCATCATCATCATCATCATCGTCATCTTGCTGAAAATCACTTGGTAAACCAACTTCAATTGGTAATATATTTGCTAAACCAATTGGATATTTAAATAATTTTAAAAAACGATTTTTAAATATATGAAATGCACGTTTACCATTTGTTGTTATTTTTGTTTTACTATTTTTAATATCATTTTTAGACCAGTGTAATTTTTCTTTATTTTTTTTCATATTTTGTATTGCATCAAAGCCAATAATTGTTGTTAATGATGGCTCAAAAAAACTACGATCACGAATAATATTATCATTTTTATCATATGGCAACCAAATTTTATCAATTTTTTTTTTTGTTACTTCATGATAAACATCATCATCATCACCATCAATATCAATATCAACATCACTATTATTTTCATTATTAGAATTTAAAAATACATTTCTATTTTCAATTTTACATTCACGTTTTTTCAAACATTTATCACCAAATAATAATGACAACTTATCAAACACTTTTTTTTCTTTATCATCAATTTTTTCATCAATAATATTTGGTGTTTCTATATTATTCATTGATAAATCATACTTAAAATTTTCATGAATTTCTATTGAATTAATATTACTATTTTTTATAATTTTTTTATTACGATTTTGAAATAATCCAAATGGTGCTGGTGGTATAAAATGTTGTATGTCATTTGATGTTGATGGTGTTAAATTTAATGGAAACATTTTTTTACGATATTCTTCAATTTTATTTGTTGTTAATGTACCTTGACAAATTTTTTTATATGTTGTTAATATATCAATATCATTGTCATTTAATTCACTGATATTTAAATCATTTGGTATTTCAAGTTTTGCTGATAATGATGAAAATATATTATACAATTCTTTAGCTGATTTAACTGGATCATAATAATTTTCAATTTTAATTTGTCCACCAATTGGTTTCATTGTTGGTAAATGTGAAACTCTAATAAATTCAAATATTTTATCATCAATTTTATTCATTTCACTATCATATGTAATATCAACATCATCATCATCATCATCATCATCATCAACAACATCAACATTTATAGCATTTGCATTTTGTCTATTTTCAATTTCATCAACAAGACGTTTTCTTGGTATTGATTTTAAACTATAGCCTTTATTAATATAACGCATTAATGCTAAATGACGATGACGTAAATATGTTCTATCTTTTTTCATAATTTTAGCAATAAGACTCCATTGTGATTCATGTTGTTTATAAAGTTCAAGTAATTTTTTATCTTCAGCAAGTGTCCATAAATTAAATTTATCATCAGTTTTTAATAATAATAAACGAAAACGTGATGCAATTTGTACACTTGTTCTATGTGGCATTAATATTGTTGATATTTTTGAATAATTACGTCCATATTTAGCAACACCATCAAGTATTATTTGATCTTCTTCACTAGTAAATCTACCTTTTTTTAATGTTGGATCAATACTATATTTCCAATGTCCATATACTTGATTTTTAGTACGATCATCAATATAATAAACAACAATACTCCATGGTATATAATCACCAATTTTTAATTTATCAATACATATATTTAATATAATATTTTCTTCTTTTGACCATGGTTTATCTTTGTCATTTGATTTTATACATTTTAAAATTGTATTGTATCTTATAAAACATTGATAACCAGATCTTGATGTATTTAATTTTTCAGCAATTAAATTCCAATTTTGATGTTTATATTTATTAGCTATTCTTTTTAAATCATTATCTTCTTTTGTTTTCCATTTTTTTTTACTTATATCAGGATGTAAATATACATTCCACATAACACGTAACTCTTCAGCAGTATGACGATGATAAAATAAATCAACAGATAATTTCATCCAATCAAATTCACGTGTACCAAGTGGACCAACAATTTCATTAAAATTTTTTTTTTTAATTGATAAATTATCAGACAATAAATTTTCAGCAATAACAAATTCAAAACTTGAACATGATGATTCAATTTGTATTTTTTTTAATAATTCACGACGATCTCTACCACTCCATCTTTTTGGTTTTGATTGATAAACAACCATTAATTCATTTTTGCTTATTTTTGTTTTAGCATCAATATTTAATGGTGCTCCAAACATTTGTGAATCTTTAAAATATGGCATACCAACTTTTGTCCATTGTGTATATGATATATTTTTAATTTTTTTATCTGTTATTGTTGATAAATTAATTTCTTCAATTTTATTTTTACATTTTATTAATTTTTCTTCAATTATTAATCTTGCTTTTTTATATTTTTCCATTAATTCAATATTTAATTTTAATGATTTTTCAATATTTTCTATTTCATTATTACTATTAATTGTTTCTTGATCATTTGAATCATCATTTGGTAAATCAATTTCACAATTTAAAGAATCAGAATCAGAATCAGCAAATGTTGATGAATGATATTTAAATTTTTTATTATCATATTCATCAATTTCACTTTCAATTTCACTTTCAATTTCACTATCATCACTTTCAATTTCTTTTTTAGCTTTATGTTCAGCTAATATTTCTTGTAATTTTTTATTAACATCCTCATCTTCATCTTCATAATCATTGACATTCATGATTTTTTTTTATATTTTGAAAAAAAATTCTGTAAATAAATAAATAAATAATTAATAAATATTTAATTTTTTCATCATTAAAAAACAAATATAATATCCATAAATTAAATTTTCAAATAAATATTGCCATTCTAACCTTAAAAAAAAATGTTCAAACAAATAATATTATTTAAAAATTAATTATTCATTAACAACACAAACAAGCCAATTAAAAAAAATCATTAACAATTAATAAACTAACCTTGATAAATAATTCAATTGACTATTATTTTTTTTCTATTTAAATTCAACCTTGAATTCAGCAGGTTTGACATTCGCCCGGAAGTATATGATCACATATGTACGTATTTGTACGTATTTATGTTGTTTTTTTTTTTTTTTATCAACAACAATTAATTATCATCATAATAATAATCTAAATAATCGACATGCGCAATGAAAAAATAAACCATAAAAAACCCTAGATTATCAATTGCTCAGTTGGCTGAATAGCCTTGTGTGCAAAAAAAAAAAAAAACTAAAATAAATATGTCGCTTGTCTGTCTTTGATGATGATGATGAGCTAAAGAAAAATAATAAAAGTGTCATTGATTTTTAATAAATTAATTAATAACATTTTCAATAAAATATACCCTGACGATTGTAAGCATTTATAAAATTATAAAAATTAATTAAATAATCATAATATAAATGAATAAATTAATTAATTTTTATATCAACGATACGTGACATCATCAGCAGCATCATCAAACTGTTGTTTTTTCTCAGTGTGTTTTGACATAAAAGTTATTTCATTTCTGTCAAACTAAAATTACGTCTTGATTTATATTAATTTATTTTTTTTCAACAATCAATTGTCGTTGTTGTTGCTGGTCTTGTTTTTTTATTTAATTTTAATTGGTACTTTTGTGCACTTTTGTGTATGTGTGTTATATAGAGACACATATTGTAATGATAATTTAATATTATTATATTTATTTATCGTTGATGATGTGTATTTGTTCTTTTTTTTTTTAGCGCGCGGCTTTCTCGCGCAATCGTGCTCCAGATAAGCATTCGTGTAGAGGAGCCTTATGTCAAACAGCAGCCAGTTTTATTATAACCAGAGTATAAGACAGCAGAGTGTGTCAACATGAAGAAACTCTTCTCCAAGATTGACAATACATCAAAGGAGCCAAATAGCTACCTGGGAAAAGTATTTGTTGTTGGACGACACACTGTTACAGTTGAAGAAATTTTAGCTGAAGGTAATGCATTTCGAAATTTCATTAATTTTATGAATACAGGCCTTGCTCCTCATCATTATCATCATAATTCATTTCGTTATTTATACGCCCACATATTTTATCATAAACATTTCTTTATTTAAACTGTCAATCTTCTTCTTTTTTCTTTTTTTTTTCGATGCAAATCTTGTAAATGACATTGTCACAATATTTATCAATAATTATTATGATTATTTTACTATATAAATTGTTACTTGATGTTGCCTTGATGCGTAGAACTTGACTGTTTTATTAGACAAGAACAAAAAAAAAAAGATAATATTGATGACTTGTTAAGCTTTAAATTTTTATTTATTTATAAAACTAAATTAAGTATATATTTTATTTAACAAATTAATTTGATTTATTAAGTTGTATGTGTATTAAAAAATGTTGATGTACAATTTGATAAATTTCAGTTGTCTTATCTTTGTCACGTAAATTTATGATTGTGATATATAAATTGATAAAAATAATGAAATTATTAAATTTAATATTTTCAGGTGGTTTTGCAATTGTATTTTTGGTCAAGTCTTCAAGTGGACGATATGCACTCAAGCGTATGTATGTCAATAACGAGCATGATCTCAATGTTTGTAAGAGGGAGATACAAATTGCAGTAAGTAGACAATTACTAATAATTTATTTCAAAACAACAAATAATAATAATAATAATAAAATAGTAAATTAAATGTTTTGCTTTACTTTGCGTGTTGATTGTTTTTTTATATATATTTTATATTTATTTCAGAGTAACTTGAGTGGACACAAAAATATTATAGGATATATTGATAGTAGTATAACACATACTGGAGGTGGTGTTCATGAACTTTTATTATTAATGCCTTATTGTAAATCTCAAGTTCTTCAAATGATGAATAATAGGTAATGATTAATAATTAATATAAAAAAAACGAATTTATATAATTAATTTTTTTGTTTATCAATAGGTTACAAAGTGGCTTTACTGAATCTGAAGTGCTACAAATATTCTGTGATGTTTGTGAAGCCGTATCACGATTACATCATTGTCAAACACCAATAATTCACAGGGATCTAAAGGTAAACCTTATAAATATAATAATTATCCTTAAAGCTCAAAAAAAAATAAATTAAATTTGTTATTTTTTGTTTTATTTTGTTTTTAGGTTGAAAATATATTATTAGCTGATTCAGGTCATTATGTACTTTGTGATTTTGGTTCAGCAACTGGAAAAATATTAAATCCAAGTATACAAGGAGCTGCAATTGTTGAAGAAGAAATTAAAAAATATACAACACTTAGTTATAGATCACCTGAAATGGTTGATATGTATTGTGGACATCCAATAACAACAAAATCAGATATATGGGCACTTGGTTGTTTACTATATAAATTATGTTATTTTACATTGCCATTTGGTGATAGTACACTTGCAATATCATCAGGAAATTTTGTAATACCAGATAATTCAAAATATAGTAAACAACTTAATAATTTAATACGTTATATGCTTGAAATTGATCCAGAATTAAGACCAGATATTTATCAAGTATCAATTATTGCATTTAAATTACAAGGTAAAGAATGTCCAGTACAAAATTTACATAAAGTTACAACTCCAACAATTGAATTATTACCAAATGCAATAACTGAAACAGAAAATTTAAAAAAATTATCAACAGTTAAAATAACAAAAGCATCAACATCAGCATTAGTTGAAGGTACATCAGTAACACCAAGACAAAGACCAAAAGGTCAAGTTACTACTATTGGTAGTGGTCCTATTAGTTTATCTGGTCAAATTGTTAGTCAAATATCTGGTCAAGGACAATTAAATACACAAAATATACAACAACAACAACAAATAGTAACATCAACAGTATCTGTAATACCAACACCACCAGTATTACAATTATCAATGCAATCAACATTTAATCAAGTGCCACAACAAAATATATCATCACCAAATCAAACATCAAGTCCATTAATTGTAAATTCACCAATTTTACAACAATCATCACCAGTAACAATACAAGATAAAAATACATTTTATTTTGATGCTAAACAAATTGATAATAAAACAACAACAAAAATTGAAGTACATGATGATAATTTAGAAGCTTTATTTCCACCATCTGGCTATCCAGATCCATTTAAAGATGATTCACGTACAATGCCACCACCATCTAAAATTCCACCTCCAGTTGCACCAAAACCAACAACAACAACAACAACAACAACTCCAAAAGTACTTTCAAAATTAACAACACCAACAAATACAGTTCCACCATTAAAATTCATATCAACAAATCAAATATCAACAAAATTAAATACACCTATTGTTCTTAATAAAATAACACCAATAGCACCACCAAGTACATCAAAAATAAATAATAAAAATGAGAGTCAAAGTCAAAATATTAGTGAAAATATATCACCTCCAGATAGTCCAACAATGACACCATCAAGACACAGAAGAAATGTCAGTGATACAAGTGCATTTAACAAGTAAGATTATTATTATTATTATTTTTTTATTTGTTAAACTGTTAAATTAATTGATATAAATTTAATTTTTAAATTACAGAGTATTTGCAAATGAAACATCACAATTTTTAGCACCATATGATGCATCAGTAAGACCACAATCTGGTGAAATAACACCACCAGAAAATAAAACAGATTATAAACCAGGAATTGGTGCTAGTGTATCACATGTACGTATTGTAAGTAGAATAATGCACAGTTTTTTGTTTTTTTATATTATTATTTATATTAATTTATTTGTTTTAATTTTTTATAATTTAAACTGCACTAAAAGTAACTGTAGATAAAAATATTAATAAAAGAAAAAAAGAGTAATAGAACAATTTATTTTATTAAAATAAATCAGGGTGAACTTTCAAGTGTTACAACAAATGATAGTCGTTCATTAAGCAGTGATGTTGCAACATGGAATCCATTTGAGGATGTTCAACCATTTAATCAACTTACTGAGGATCATATATTTGGTGCTGAATTTGATAAAATAAGAAGAGGTAGTAGTAGCAGTATAAGTGGTGTTAAAAGTCGTGAAAGTTTAGTTATGACTTATACTGATGTACCAGTTGATGATCCATTTGAATCAGCACCATTTAAATTACCAAGTGAGTTAAATATTATATATTAAATCATACATTTATAGCTATACATAGTTTATATATATATTTTATAATTTATTAGATTTAAAAGTGCATGCTAAAAATTAATTTTATTTCAGCGGGTAAAAAATCAAAACTCGGTTCAAAGACGGCTGCAATTGCTGGAGGTAATGCTTGAGACATTTACTTAACTGTAATTTATCTTTCTTCCTCTTTTCTATATTTCTTCTTATATATATAAAAAATTAATTAATATTTAAAAAAAACAAAAAACAGAACACAAAAAATGATCAAGTTAGTTTAAAATCAAGAACAAATAAAAAAATATGTAAATATATATTTACTAACAAAATTTAATCATTAAGGTTTTATGTTTTAATGTGGGATTTAAAAATTAATTTAATACAAAAAAACAAAAAATTTATTAATATCATGGAATAATGGAATATATTAATAATTAATTTGGTATTGTTTGTTGGATTATTGTTTGTACAAAAAAACAATTGTCTTCCATTTTTAATATATTGTTAATTTTTATTTTTATCATTTTTTTTGGAGAAGATAAAAGGCTAGCACATTAATAACACTCGTTTTTTAAATTGAAAAATAATAATAATGAAAAAGTTTAATGACAGTAACGAATTATTAGTTAATATTTTTATAATTTTGCTTAGAAAAACAAAAATAATATGACGGCTTGCTAATGAGTATTAGAGACTTATGTTTTTTTTTTAAATTTATTATCACTGTTTTATTTATCAGTATGATAAAAATTGATCAACTCTTCCATGTCAGTTTGTAGCTATCTCAAAATTATTATCAAAAATAAATACATCACCAAAGATACTCATCTATTTTTTTTTTTTTAAAACTTTGATAGTTAAAAAATTTACAAAAAATAATCATCTAGCTTATTAATTATTATTTAAACATAATTATTTATTATTAATATTAACAATCAATTATTGATTTTAAAATTTTAAATATTTATCAAATTTATTTTTTTATTTAATAAATAGTATTGTGATTTATTTTTTGCTCATTTAGTAGTACGCTCAATTATTCATACAACATCGATTTTAAAAAAAAACATATTAATTTTTATTTATCTATTTCTATATAGAAGTACAAAAACAATAAAAAAAATATTCATTGAGCACAAAGAAATAAAAAGAATTGATAAATTAAAAACGAAAGCTATAATAGTAAATTAATTGAATATTATTATCGTAATTATTAAATATAGAAAAAAATGCTTTAAACAAGTCCATATGATTTAAATAATTTACTTGTTCTGTCTGTTTTTTTTGATGATAAAAAAATATAGATTAAAAAAATGGAAAAAATTAAAAAATAGAAATGCTATTTCGTAATGTCTGTCGTCTTGTTCTAGATGTGCTTATTAATTTCTGTTTCTTATCGGGTGTGAATGGTGTGGGTTAACATATTGGCAATTGTTTAATATTGAAAATCGCTTTGTTTTTTTGAAAGATAAAAATATATATAAAAGATAAAAAATAATTAAATCGATTTAAATATAAAATACTAATTAAAATTATCCCCATTACGAATGGATTAATAATGAGTGTGTTGGTGAAGTGTTGCATAACAATTATTATGCATATGTAAAAATAAAAAAATATGAATGAAATTGTGTTGCATAAAAAAAATTGTGAGTGACGTTATCTTGGCTGAATATTTTTTTTTTCTATTGCATTGTGTGTATACTGATATAATATTGTATAGAAGGTGATAATAATACTGATACGACGAGACGAAAGTAATTGACTCTATAATGACTCAAAAATATATTTAAAAAAAAAAAATTATTTTCAATAATTTTTATGTCTATTACGAAGAAAAAAGAAATAACTTAATTTATATATAATATTTAATTTATGATGATTTAAAATAGACATACAATTTGTACATAATAATTTTGAAAAAATATTAGTTAAGGGCAATTAAGCCATTTAAAAATATTATTATTAAAAAAAAACTAAAATAGTTGTCTTGCGTCTGACAATAGTTAAAAAATTTAGCTGAATAATTTATATTTGTTTTTTATTTTATTTTATTATATGCACACTATCATCACCAAGGATGCATCACTTTTTCTAATTAAAATTAAATGAAAAATGAAATAAATAATTATCCACTGTCTGGAACACCCTGATGATAAATTTGGGAAAAGGTGACAAATAAAAATCGGGCTTCCTTTTTTTTCTTTCAATCAAGTCAAAGTGATTATTATTCAATCAACTTTTCTACGTTACCGAATTAATTTTGTATTGAAGATGAATAATATTTAAATAATATAAACAAAATTAACAAGTCGGCAAGGGGTAGAATATACATGAAACATAATTATCATTGTGTTTTTATTTTTTTTTTTGCCTCAAATAAAATAAAATAAAAAACAACTTCGGTTTTCACAGCTGTATCTTTGTTTAAATCTACAGCAATAAATATGTACATTAGAAATCAAAATTTTGCTTATTTTCTTTAAAATCAATTGTTTAAATTTAAAAAAAAAAAAAAAAACGCAGCAATTTTTTAATTAAAAAATTACTGTGTTTTAAAAACAATCGATTCCTGACCCCCAAAATCTGATTAGGACTGTTCCAGACAAAGTGAATTACTATTTTAAACAAATTTATATATAAAAATAATAATATTTTTAAATATTATAATATTATTTCAATTAATTTTTTAGTAAATAAATAAACTAGGCTTTAAAAAATGAAAAAAAAAAATAGGGCAGACCTAATCAGACACTCCTTTTCTCATAAATTAATCACAAAAAAAAATTATAATTAAATTATTATAATAATTAATTTTATAATTCGATAATGTCAATGACACATGACTGTCTTTTCATCTTTGTCTTGGGCTATTATTTCTCCAGTTATCTAATTTTTTTAAGATATAAGAAAATTCAAATAAAAAAATATTATAAATATAAAAAAAATGGATTCATCACAGCGCAGCACATAATAAATGTGTATGATATATCAGCAATTTTTAGGTAAGTATATGTTACCATCTAAAAAAAAAAAAAATCCCAGTTATTGCTGCGTTGATGATTTGGGCTGCAATTAAGACCCCATAACAACATTTGCTTTAGCTTTACTAACCCAAAAGATATATAAAAAATAAATTAATATTAAGTATATTAAAAATAAAACAAAAATAGTAATAAAATATTATATCTATATGTGTATATATTATTGTGATATTTAATAATGTTATTATTAATAATTTTATTTTATTTTTCAGGCCCAATACCAGATAATAAAGGAAAAATAACAGTTCATTGGAGTCCACAAATTGAGACACAAACAATTGATGATGAAGAAAAATTATTAACCGAGTCTAGTCCAGTATCACCACCATTTGTACGTATTCCAATTGAAGATAGATCAAAATATGAAAAATTAGCATTTAATATTGATGATTTATCAAGTGATAGTGATAAAGAAATTGCACAAAGAAATGAAGAAAGATTAAAAAAAAAAAGACGTCGTGTTAAGGGTGTATTAATTAGAAAAAAAAAAGATATAGGTAATAATAATAATAATAATAGTAATATAGAAATAGAACAGTCAAAAGTTGAATATGAATCAGATGATTCAATTGGTTCAGCAAGTGATTTAAAAGCAATGAATGATGAAGATATTAATAATGAAGAACGTGATAAAACAAAAATTGATGAAACAATATCTGAAAGTGTTCGTACTTGTGGTAGTTCAGCATATCATGCTGAATGTGAATCAGTTGCAACTCATGATGATGATAATAGAATTAAAAAAATTAAAAAACATCATAATAAATATAATAATGATAAATTATTAACAATAATTGATTCAATAGATCCAATTGTTGGTCATGATTATGGTGAAAAACCATTATTATTAGATGATGAATTAGATCCAGAATCAAAACCTGAACAATCACATGGTGATCCATTTGTAAGTCATCAATATAATAAAACAATTAATAAACAAATTTTATTTGGTAATTGTAGTTCATCAGATGAAATGGATAATTTAAAAATTAATAATGGTATATTTAAAAAAGATGATGATGTTTTTTCAATGGCACCATTTACAAGGCTATCAAGTAATTCAAGAAAAAGTAGTTGTAGTCGTGAAAGTGCTACAAGACTTGTTAGATCATCTAGTCTTGCAAGTACACCACCACCATTAACAACAACAACAACAACAACATCAACATCAAATGTCAATTTTAAAAATATTAGTATTGATAAAAATTTAATAACATCAACTCCAACAAAATCATCAAATAATCAAGAAACAATTATAAATAATAATTATGAAAATATTGAATTTACTGTTACACATAAAACAACTGAATTTAAAAAAATACCAGTTATTAATGATGAAGATTTATTTGGTTCATCACCATTTAATTCAACTGGTTTTACAAATCCATTTAATAAACATAATTATACAACAATAAATAATAAAAATAATAATTGTATTGATAATAATGATGATACTGTTGTATCAACATCAAAATATGGACAAGTTACTGTTAATTCAAAAAGCATAATAACAAGTGAATCACAAAAAGATTTATTTGGCTCAATTCCATTTGATGATTTTGCAACAATGACTATTATTAATAATCAACAACGACCAACATCTTTACCATTATCACAAACACCAACATTTGTTGATTCTGTATTAACACAATTATTAACAACAAGTTCACAATTAAATAATACAACATCAATAATTAATCATAATAATCCAATTAATTTAAATTCTCAACAATTAAATAAACAACATAATATTGCTAATGTTATTGTTAATCCAACAAATAATATTTCAATATTTAATATTAATTCTAATGATACATCAGTAACTATGTCACCACAACCAATTGTTGTTACTGATGATTTACAAAAATTAAAAAAAGATAAATGTAAAAATGACAAAACAAAATATCAACTTATTAATGAAAATAAAAGTGACATGATTAATGTTTTGCCATTAAAAACAACACAAAAGCTAAAAAATATTGCTTATAAAAAAAATTCAAAAAGTAAAAAAAAAACAGTTGTTAATGCTGGTTTTAGTAATTTAAGTTTTGAAGATTTTCCAAGTGATGAAAATGATGATAAAATAATAACTGGTGATAAAAAAATTGTACCATTTGAAGTTATACGTGAACCAGAAAAACGTTTTGGATCATTAAAAAGAAGAAGTAATCCATTTACATGAGATGAAAATTTTGGCAGCTTTTACAAAAATTTATAATATGTAAATTTATATTAATAAACAAATTATTAAATAGCAGTATTTCATTTTTATATATGTATTAAAAATATCCTTGTTTATTGGATAATAATAATATAAAAAAAAACAACAACAACAACAACAACAACAAAAGAAAATGGTGCGTTTATATAAAAATTATTCAGCTAATAATATTTATTTTATTTCTATAAAATAAATTAATAATAACAAGTGATAAATACTTAAATAGGTGTTTATTTAAACAATGAATTTTTAAAGTTGTGTCTTTAATAACTTGACAGCTTAATACCAAAAAGAAAAAATAATGAAAATATTCAATTAACATAATTGAAAAATAAATTAATACACATGGCATCTATTTTTGCAGCTCAGCCTTTTTTCATTACATTTATACATACTTGAGATTTTTAGATAATTATTATTTTTTTTCCAACTCAAACAAATGGTTGTTAATATAAAAAAATTAAAAAATTTTGCATTTATTTTAATTTTCTTATTGATTTTTTTTTCTATCAATATAAAAGTTCATAAAATACATTAAAAAATTAATTAATTAATCATTAAATAAAGACGCAGTTTATAATATAAATAAATTTATACACTATCATCATTTTTGATAATCAAAATTTTTTGATATATATTATTTATAATTTAAAGAAAAAAAAATTCATGGCCTTAGAATTTTTTGAGCTAAACAGATGACTGTTATTTTGACACGTTTTTATACAAATTTATTCAATCAATTAACTGCGTCTTTAATTTTCAATAATATATTAATAAAAATAGAATGAAATATTTAAAAAAATTTACAATGAATTTATAAAAATAGCAAAGGCAAAAATAAATATATAAACAATAATTAAAAAAATTTAATAAACTGTAATTAGGTGCCTTCCTTTATCGAAATAAATATCCCGGAGTATTGATTAATAAATAAAATAATTAATAAATTTATAATAAAATTTAAAAAACAGTCAGGTAGTAAAAAAAAGTCTATTGTACCTTTTGCTTATTATACAAATGGTTATGATATATATACTATTAAATAATGCCAACGAAACCTCAATAGTTACAATAGTTAATAATAAATAACTCCTTAAAATTGATTCTGTATTTAAAATTTTGTTATTTAATTTTTTTTTCCATTTAAATTACTTACATTCCCCACTTGTTTATTATTTTCACTGTATTTATTTTTATTAATATAATTTTATTGTTTATTTTGCACTTGTATTATTATTATTATTTATAATTTTTTTTTTTTTTTCTTCAAATTATTTGCTTATTTTTTTACACTGCCTTTTACCAAATATTGTGGAATTTTTTTTTTTATATATATAAAACAAAACAGTGTATAAAAAAAAAAAAGAAATTAATTTTTTTGTTTCAATGAAATATGTATTTTAAAATATAAAACAATTGTA
>MKYW01000066.1:16051-34477 GCA_015776835.1 Aphidius ervi
GAAAAAAAAATTTTCACAATGAAATTTTTGATGTTTTCAATTTTAATGACAGGCTTATTAGCAACGCATGAACAAATTTTGCTTAGAGCCTTCTTTTTAATCGGACTATCGAGTCTTCAAAAAAAAAAAAAAAATAAAATAAAAAACTATCATCGCTGACACTGACATTATTTTTTTTTTTTTATAAAATATTGTGATAAAAATTGTCGTTATTATTAAACTGTGTAACGAAAAGTTCCATTACATTTTGTTTTTTTTTTTCCAATTAAAAAATTACTACAATTAATTTTTTTACTATAATTATAAATACAACAGAATTTCAGCATGGGATTAGGAACTAAAGAGTCCAATTTGTTTAAATGTTTATTCCAAATTATTTAGACTATTGATTCTTCTTGAATTACGTTTCCACCTAAATTTTCTTTTGTTGTTGATAATGCACCTTCTTGTCCAAAATCAACAGAATCAACTTGAGATTTATTTGATGGTACCTATTAATATACAATTATTAATTAATTATCAATGTAAATGGGTTTCACTGTCTTTTTTATGTTGACAAAGTTCACAGCTATTAATCATACGTTTGATTGTATAATTAAAGGGAAATGAATAAGTCTATTTAAAAATCAAAGTTTAGTAAAATATCAATTTGATGTTTTAAATTTTTATGGAAACTTACTTTCTGTCAATTTACGGTCCATACAATTTACTATTCTTAACATTCCGAGTGGGCTAAGTGACCGGGAGCGAATTTTTTTTCTTAAATAATCAAATTCTTCTGCTATGTTGGTCACATTTTTTTTATTTTTTATTATTCAACCGTACACTTTGTTCACTTGTACACTTTTTAAGGTTCGTTATCAATTCAATATTAATATTCGTAATCAGTATAATTTACCATAATAAGTATAATTTACCCATAATTTATCTCGACAAAAATAAATAATACAAAAATAAAAAAAAAATATTTAGTAACGAGTTTGAAAATTGAAAATTGAAAATTGAAAATCAAAAATCACGTACCTAAAAGTTTTAAAAGATAAACTCTTTTTTTGTCTTTTCCATGCGCATGTAAATATGACAAACTAAATTCAGAATTTAGATATAATTAATTCTGTTTAAAAAAAAAAAATAAATCTTATAATTTCTTTATACATTTTTTATTTTTTACTTTTTTCGTAAATAATAATTGTAAGATATTTTCATTGAGACTATATAGTCTGTTCGTATATTTGGCTGAAAATAAAATGGAAAATCAACTGTGAATTTTGTATAAAAACAAAAAAAAACATAAGAAAATAGTCTTTTATTTTTACGCCTCAACGAATTCGAATCTTTATAAATATGTATAAAAATTATATTTGCGATTAATAATTTATATAGGTATATATGAAAATAAAATTGAGATTATCTTTTTTATTTAAAATTTGTTTCTTAAAAATTAAAATAAATTTAGTACTTGTCAGTTGTCAACAACCTTTTTATTATTTATTTATTTATTTTTTTAAATACAATTATAATCAGTATGATATTATATTTTAATTGAAAACAATTATGAATTTTTTATTTTTTAAATCTTTGATTGTTACATAGTTAATTGACGTTCTTTCATGTTATATAACATGTTTTATATATTTTAACATGTAATATATATTTTAAAATCGAAAATCAATTTTTTTTTTATTAATCTAGCATTATATACCATATTAATAGTCTGTTATTAGCAAACTTGATTAATTGTTATATATGGCGATTCATATTGTTTTTTATCACACTTAAATGAAACATCTAATATCAAATTTTGTTTTCGATTTCTTGATATCTCTGCTGCTTTTTTGATAAATTCAACAGTTACACTTGTGTCCAGAACAGAAAGCACCTCTATCTTTGGTGAATTTTCGAGAACTTTCGTGGCTAAATCATCAGTAATTTTATTGTTGTTTGGAAACCTTGCTAACTTCAGGTTTTTAAGCAAGCTGATTGATGAAGAATCAATAACGTTATTACAGCCAGTGAAAGCAAGAACTGTTAAATTTATCTTTGAAATTGTTACAATACCAACATTAGTTATATTATCCCAATACATGCGTAACAGTTTTAACTGCTTCAAGTTATTGGCAATAGTATACAAACCATCATCGGTAACTTTATATCTAGCCAAATTCAATTTCTCGATATTTCGGACCGGAACCGTCTCAACTAATTGAAAGTAAATATTATGAACAGCAAATACTGACATCTTATCAAACAGATATTTGTGAAGATCTTGGGTAAGTCTTATGCCACTAATATCAACTCTTTTCAGGGCTTTTAATTCACGAATCACCTGCAAACGCAATTATTTATTAGTATAAAAGTGAAAAATAAAAATAATATATTACGTACCATATAATATTTTTGATTTTTGTAATGTAGATATAAAGTTTAACTTACACAAATTGTTTCTTCTAAAACTTTACAGGGGCCATGCTCTTTTTTTGGCCAATTTAACAGAATCAGATCAGTCAATGTATCAGCAACATTTCTTAATGAATAAATTAAAGTAAGAGGTATAAATTTATCATTAAAATTTTGAAATATAATTGCTAATACTTTAAGCTTACGTAGACGTGAAAATGCATCATATAATATCACACGGTCAATGTAGGTAAATCTCAATCGAAGTTCAACAAGGTTTGGACAATATTCATTAATAACTGGCACTATGTTACAATGACCATAAGCTGTTAAGTCTAATTTTGTTAAATAACAACCACATTTATATATAAGTGATTTTAAAAAATTTAATTGTCCATCGAGTGTTGGATATTTCTTTAAACAAGTTGGATACTCATCATATTCCCAGTGAGTTAGTTCAAGTTTTTTGACATTACTCCAAGAATAATTAAGGGCTCTTTTCCATTTTTGACATACTAAAAAATAAATAAATTATACAAATTATATTAATTATCACAAGTAAATCAATTTTTTTAATTAATTAATTGATATTGTAATTATCGCATACCCAATGCAATTTTTGGTCTTTCACATGCTGGCACATACATAAATATTGCAGCTAGACAATCATCATTGACACGGTCAATTATTATATTTTGATGTTGACAGTATATCTAAACAAAAATAATGAATATTTATATTTAACAACACTAATTGAATAATTAATCTACAAGCATGTTTTTTATACTACAACTGTACTTTCAACTAACCTCATTTTTTTTTTCATTAAAGTAACATGTTAAAATTTCACTATTAAACTTGTATTTTTTAACAAAAGAATTTTCCAGCTCTGATTTACGTTTTTTTCTAAACTCTTCCATATTTGATGAAATTAAAATGAAATATTCACTACAATCAAGTTTTGGTTCAATATTTTTTTATTGCAATATATTAATTATATCAAAAATTTATTAATTACTTTTTAATTGAAAAATTTAGTCAAGAAAGTGATTTAAAAAATGATTGCACATATGTTCGAACGGAAACTAACAAACAAGAAAGAGTTGTGCGAGTTGTGTTCGTTCACTTTTTACACGGAGGGTATGTAAGGAAGCACTTTAGTCGTGTGCGGACATTACAGTGGGTATAAGCAGAGTGGTGCCAATTAATTTAAAAGTGACATGGTGACCTGCATGACCTGAATCCGCGCTTATAGTTTATACCCACTCTAGCGGTCATTCAAAGAAACTTTAGTAAATAATAGGTGCGTTCTTTCGTCAATTTTTTGTTGGCGCATCATGATCGCGCATGTGCGCAAAAGCTAAAAAAGCACGTGAGTTTTTAATTTTTGTAAGTGTGTGTAACGCACACATGTATACTTTAAAAATTTTACTTGATTCTACGACTTTTGCGCAAATGCGCGGTCATGATGCGCCAACACAAAATTGACGAAAGAACGCACCTAATACTATTTATTTTATTGTTATTTGTTTTTTCTCCAGTTGTTTTTTATTCACTCGCATAATTCGTTGTAGAAAATAAAAAATATAAATTTTATTAAAAATATTTCATGTGTTGTATTTATTTTTAAAAAATAAAATTGATAATTTCTGGAGGGAATAATTTTTCTGCAATATCCAGCATTTCTCTGCCTTTCTCCGCCTTTTTCTCTGACCTTCTCCGCTATTTGCTCATAACTGCAGTTATAGTTTCAGCAAAATAATTTTTTTCAAAAATTCTATGCATTTTAATTTTTTTTTCTGATTTCTTTTTAATAAATCGCAAATTATTTATTGTAATTAATAATATATCGTTAACAAAGTATACTTAAGTAAAATACCAGTACTCAAACAAATGGTTGTTAATATAAAAAAAAAAAAATAATAAAAAATTTCGCATTTATTTAAATTTTTTTATTGATTTTTTTTTTCTATCAATATAAAAATTCATAAGATACATTAAAAAAAAATTAATTAATCATTAAATAAAGGCGCAGTTTATAATATAAATAAATTTATACACTATCATCATTTTTGATATATATTATTTAAAGAAAAAAAAATTCATGGCCTTAGAATTTTCGAGCTAAATAGTTATGATATATACTATTAAATAATGCCAACGAAACCTCAATAGTTACAATAGTTAATAATAAATAACTCCTTAAAATTGATTCTGTATTTAAAATTTTGTTATTTAATTTTTTTTCCATTTAAATTTCTTACATTCTCCATTTGTTTATTATTTTCACTGTATTTATTTTTATTAATATAATTTTATTGTTTATTTGCACTTGTATTATTATTATTTATAATTTTTTTTTTTTTCTACAAATTATTTGCTTATTTTTTTACACTGCCTTTTACCAAATATTGTGGAATTTTTTTTTTTATATATATAAAACAAAACAGTGTATAAAAAAAAAAAAGAAATTAATTTTTTTGTTTCAATGAAATATGTATTTTAAAATATAAAACAATTGTACAAAAAAAAAAATAATTATTATTGTATAAATATTTGGTTGTTGATTTGTATTTTTTTTTAATAGTTTATATGAGGTTTTGCAATGTGCATAAGTAGATTTATTATGAAAAATTGTAGAATTATATATTATAAAAAATAAAAGATAAAAATATATATAACAATAATTTGAGTTAATAATTTAATTAATTCAAAGTGATTAATGAATTTTAATCAAGTATTTTTTTTATTATACTATTGTAGTTTGTATTGCTCTTTGTATGAGTCAATTAAATAGTGTAAATAAAAAATATAATTTCAATGTATATTCTATGTATAAAAAGAAAATAAAAAAAGAAAAAAAATGTATTATGAATAAAACATTTAAAAATATAATAATTTATGTTCTAAATTTATTTTTTTTTTGTCTAGCCATGTGAATATTAATGACAAAAATAATAATCCATGTTAAAAAATTAAGCCAAGATGTTAATATTGTAATTTGAAAAAAATAACCAGTATAAATTTCAACTCCTCTTCTCCAATAATAATTATCTGGATGTAAATAATCCATATAATCAAATATTGCATTACAACTTAAACGATTATGAATTGCCTGAAAAAATATAAAATAAATTAAAATCAAATTAATTTTAAAAATAAGTATAAAATATTTACCTGTACTTCACGTCCAGTTGAACCAAGAGTTTGAATAATATATTTTCTATATTCATCACAAGTTTGATAATATCCATCCAAGATAAAATAAGCATGTGCCAATGAAATGAGACAAATAATTGCTGCTAAAAAACCAGGTATCCACCAAACTCTACATGGTGAACGTTTTTTAGGACCAACAATAAATACATTGCCACAATTATCACCATCAATTTCACTACATAAATAATTTTAATAATTAATAACATTATAAAAATCTTATAATAATTAAAATAATAAATTAATTATAATACCCAACAACTTGACTTATTTGTGGATCATCTAAATTTCTATGTATAAAACTTCTGTAAGCATGATAAACACCAAATATCAATCCAACAGTCATTGATGGAATCAAACTGTAAATTGGATATTTACAAAAACTAACATCACGTCCACGAAAATTTTTATAACTATTAACACTGTATAATATACATCCACAATCAATTTCTATACAATCATTTAAAGTTTCTGACCAGTATTTCCATATTATTGTAAAAAAAATTGTTGATATTGATGATAATATTAATGATGATAAATAAAGTATTGCTAGTTTACGTTCAGCTTGTTTTCCATTCATTTTTTACAAGTTTTATTTTGTAATTGATTATCTTATTTGTAATCTTTAGGTCGTGCCCTTTTTTTAGATCATCAAAATATCTTGTAAATTATTTTAGAATATATATACTTTTTTTTTTTCATGAAATATTATTCAATTATATTTACAATAAATTAAATAATTAATAGTTTTATTTTATTTATTTTTTTTTTGATTTATTTATATTGTGTATTTTATCATTTTTAAATAATCAAAATTTATTTTTTTAGTTGATTAATATTTTTTTTTTACTGGCTCTAAACTGCGCAACAGTCTTCAAACAACTGTCGTTTTCATCAGTTAAGTTTTGATTCTACTACTGTTTTGTGATCGATAATCCTAAAAAAAGAAACAAAAATTAATTGAAAAATATGGATAATAATTAGTTTATAATATATTGCTAATTTAAAAAAATAATACATTATTTTTAATGTTGTTTTTTTTTTTAATGGTGGGATATTTAAATAAACAATTTTCAACTATTAATAGATTAGACATTGTTTAGATAAGATGAATTTAATAAGAAAAATAATAAAATTGATTTACCATTTTTTAGAAATATAGAAAATTTTTTAAAATAAATAATTAATATTTAAAAATATATTAAATAAACAACCTTTCCAATAAATAAAAGAATGTATTTTTTTTTTTTTGAATTTTAAATTCTGAGTTTATTGTTTCAATGAACTTGTATGAATAATTTTATTTTTTATTTTTATTATAATTTTTCAAAGATGTGTGAAAATAACCACCTGGTAAAATAAAAAAAATAAACATATGTGAGTTTTATTATTCGATCATTAAATGCAATTTTTTTCTCGAGGTCAAGTGGAAAAAAAAAAAAAAATTCAAATAGATAAATTAAATATTTACTTAAAATATCATGACAAATTTTATTACCACTGTCCGGTTGTTAATATTTTATAAAACAATATTGTAAATTTTTTTCAACAAGTGAAATAAATAAATAAATTGTTTTTCCATTAATTTAAATGTTTTTTTTTAATTATTTACTATTAATAAATATTTTTTTCTGCAACTTAAAACACACATCTAGGTAAATAAAAAAATTTAATATATATTTTTATACTGTAACATGACTTGAACTTAATTTTAAAAATAAAATAAAATATATATTAAATTAAAAGGTGTGTCTGTTTGATAAATAACATTGTACTGTTTTGATGAAATAAAAAAAAAAAAAAAAAAACTAATTGTTATCAGAAAATCACAAACGGAGAGATATAATAAGATAAGATTATTTTTCCTCTTTTGACATTGTGTATATTGTGTGTTCTACAATATTCAATGATTAAAAAAAAAATAATATAAAATTGTCAAGAGACAATACACAACAGACACATTCAATTTTTTTATCATATTATATTTGTTTACTCACTGTTGCTTATTGATGTAAATATAATAGTTTATCACTTAAATTTGCCAAAAATTCATTTAATCATCTCAGCACTTGAATTTTCTAGAAGATTTATAATTTAATTATTAATAAAACTGATAACTTTTTAGTTTTTAAATTTATATTTACAACTTTAGTTTGACATGGCAATATTTTTATATTTTTCTAGTGAATACTGAATAGTGTTTCGTTGGTTTCGTTGGAATTTAAGGAGAAGAAAGAAAGATAAATAATATTTCCATAGACCGGTTTTTCCTTTAGGTTTTCCACAATGTGATGGCCCTATGGCTTGCACATTTAAAATTTCCCAGAATCACAACGACGCTTAAAAAGTCTCAGGTATCATTGTAGATTTTCTATTTCATCTATTTCTCAAGTGCCAAGAGCTGTGGGCCTTTGGTCAACCAGTTGCATCAGTTGCATCTTGGTAACATTGACATCTTTCCTGTCACTCAAGTTACAAATTAAAAATATACTTTACAATTAAATTACAAATTAATAAATTTAAAAATATTAAATAAACAACAACAAAAATTAATCAAAGTATTTTGAATAATAATAACAATTAAATCTTGATAATATTTAATTTTTAATTTTTGCATAGTTTATTTATTCAATTATTAATCGTTTCGTTTAATATTTATTATCTATCATCTTTGTGACGAAATATTACAACTTATTTTGTTTAATAATAATTCATATTATTTCTTTTTCTTCTTTCACTTAATTATGCACAATTAATTATTTACAAAGTGAAGAATTTATGCTAGATGCTAGACCATTGGTTGATTGTAATTAAGTCATTTGGATCTGTAATAATAATTCAAGGTTTTTATTAATAAATCATCAAGTTAATAATAATAAATTTATCATATATCAATTGTCAATTTAATTATGTTTCTAAGATATTTAATTACATTTTATAAATCATACCAATTATTTTTGTTTTCTATAATTTTAAATATGAAATTAAAAAATTAAAATTATTATTTAATAATAATTAAAATTTCAAGTACATAATTATTATTTTAATAGGCAGTATTAATTATTTTCAAAAAAAAAATTTGTTCAATTATTATTCAGGCTAAATTGTTTTGTTAACGAAATTAAACAGTAAAAAATAAAAAAAAATATTTAAAACAGTTAATTTTTGAAGAGTTATTTTTATTTTTATCTGTTTTTGGCATGACTTGATAGCTAAAGGTATTGATGATACACACATAATCTTACGCCGGATTCATACGATGATGTCTAAGTTCAGAAAATGCTTCACGATTATTCCACAAACACCAAATTGATGCAAGTGCTAAACCAGCACCACCACCCATCATACATTTTCTAAGTCCTCCTATTGTTAAACAATAAAATAATGATTAATATATTAAAAATTTATTAAATGATTAAATTATATTTAAAAACAAACCTGTAGATTTAAAAAACATTCCAGTAGCTGTTGCAGCACCAAGTGTATTTAATGCATCCTCAGTACCTCTTAAATATTCTAATAAAACACCAAAACCACTGTACAACATTGTAACTGCTCCAAGTTTAGTTGATACTGATGATCCATTTTTCATAAAATGATTTATTAATCTAAATAAATAATTAAATAACAAATTATAACAAACAAATTATGAATGATCAAAAAAAAATTAATTAATAATGTAATAATAAAACTTACTGAGTTCTTCTAAGTTTACCAGTTTGGCCAGCCAATGTTGTTGCTTTTAATCCTCTATAAAAACCAAGTGTACCACCAATACTACCACCAATCATACTTGCTCCTCCAATATGAACAAATGCATGTTCAAAACGTCCACGCTGTTTACCCTCCTCAAGTGTTATAAATTCAGGCCCATTTGTTGGCAAATATGATGGATCAAAATTAAGATATGGACTTAGTGAACTTGTACCATGTTGTGATGTTACTAAAACATATTATTTCATCATTAAATTATATTCATTAAATAGTAATTATTAAAATGATGATGCAAATACATGAACTAAATTTAAAAAAAAAAAAATCATGCAAATAAAATATATATAATTTTACATGAGATTAAAATCAATGTCAATTTGTTAAATAACAATAATAATTTATAAAAAAAAAAAAAAAATAACAACATTATGTAATTATAATAATTGATGAATGATTTAGATATTATTGATTAATGAATTAATATATGTATAAGCACATTGAACAAAAAAGAGGTTGGAAATTAATTTTTTTATAAATGATGATTAATGAATACAAAAATTTAATATATAAAAATTAATTTACCTGGAATATTGAGGTCGTCATTATTTATTGAAGATGTGTTTGTTCCATTTGTGTTATTATTCCAAAAATCCATGATTTTTATTAATTATTATTACCAAATTACTTTGTTAAATTGTGTCTTTATTGGATATAAAAAAAATAATTTATTAACACACACGCAAATGACGTGTGTGATTGTGTTAGATGATGAAAAACGCATGATGAAATAATTGGAAACTCTCCAAACGGAAAGTTACAATTGCTGACACATCATGGCTGTTTTCATGAATAAAAAAAAATTCTTCTTTATCGACAAAACATGGCTTCTTTCATTATTTGAAAATTTACTAATAATGTTATCAAAGTATCGTAATAAAGTATATATTTATCCAAAAAATAAATAACTATTATTATTACTACACGTTAAAGTTAAAATAACTCAATTGTGCTGGTGTTGCTCATAAATCACAGTGTTGAGAGCCGCTGAGAGTTTTAGAACTTGCTGCCTCTATCCAAGTCTACATCAAAGAGCTTGCCGCTATAGCAACAACGTGTATATTATCAACCCATCCAACAACTCAAGACACCTTTCAAAATGGATAAACCACTTTTAAATTATAATAATAATATAAACTATATTTAAAAATATAATACTACAATTTATTATGATTTTTAAATAATCAAATCGAATAGTTTATCATCAAGTAAATACCTATAAGATATATTAGTTACTTTATAAACTATATAAGTACATATGCGTTGTTTTTTTTTTTGGTACACTTGGTACACTTACACACAAGTGGTGGAGTGAAAAGCAGTGTGAAAAGTGTTTTTAAAAAAAAGTTTTAGTGAAAAGTGTAGTGATCATTGTTTTGTGTTAATGTGTGTAGTGCTTGTGTGTGATCATTGAACCTGTTGATGGCCAGATTAAATCAGCACATGAACTACATGGAGGGTAGCATCCACTGGTCTTCATGGATTGCAGTATCTTGAGCAATTTTGATGACCAGCGTGGGAAGATGAACATCCGCTTACAAGGTAGGATTTTATTTAATTAATAATTGTATATTGATATATAATATTGCATTTATGATCTTGATTAAAATTCCATGATACTCTGTTATATATTCTTTAGATCATTCTGGTTTTTTTTTTTTTTTCAATTTGATTTATGTATATCATGTGATAATTTAGGTTCTATGATATTAATTAGATGATGATGATTTTCATATAGTTTTATAATGTATCACTACAAACCCCAAGTTAAATAAAACGATTTCGAAATAATAAAAAAAATCCCATGTTTACATATGATTAAATAATTTTTTTTAAAATTATATCATAAAAATATTGAATTAATGGATTTTAAATAAAACAAAAAAATTAAAAGATAAAATATAATTTTAGAAAAAGAGGATATAAAAAAAAAAAAAAATAATTAGTAAAATATTTTTAGTTTAATTAAATTTTCTTTAATTTATTTATATATTTTTCGTTTGTAGTTTTTTTATTTTTTTAACCTTTTAGCAGAAATTTATTACTCCACGCCATTGCAAAATAATCCAAAAAACTCTTTTTTTTTTTTACATAATAATCGGTTTTTTTTTCTTCTTGTATTTTAACAATGTCGTCAATTTTTAATGGCTCTGATTTTATTATTGTTTGATTATTTATTTCTGTTGAATTTTTTGTAATATTATAATTATTAAATTCAACTTGATTTTCTTTATAATCTTGTTGTTGTTTTTCAATTTTTATTATTTCATTTTTAATAGATAATTTATTTTCAGTTTTATTTTCTTTATCATTTGATAATTGGCTAATTTTTGGTGTTTGTTTTGGTATTTCTGTTATCATTTGTGTAAAATTAATGCTTTCAATTATTTCATGATTATATTTTGTATCATGAGTTTTATTTTTTTGATAATCATCATTTTTTATTGAGACTGGATCAAGTAATTTAATGAGTTTTACCATATCTTCATTCACTTTTTTTATATCTATTTGAAGTTCTTCAATTTTTATTTCCAATCGATTATCTATTCTACTATCAATTATTGATCCAACTTCCAAATCAACTTTTTCTTTTTTCAATTTTCTTTCTTCTACTTTTTTCACCATTTCCATTTGTTCTCTTTTGATAAAAAAAAAAAAAAACAAAAAAATTAATTATAATAAGCAAAAATTAAATACCAAAATAGTTGTGTTTTTTTTTTTAAATTAAAAAAATATAATTTTCTTACTCTTTATTTTTATCAAAACCATATTCAAGATAATAGCTAAATGGCAATAAATTTTTCAAAGAATCATTACCTAAAAAAATATATATAAATATATTAAAATAAATTAATAAAATAAAACATCATTAAATAGCAATTAAATATAAATATTTACTTGATTTTTTTATTCGTCTAAAACAATACATAAAATTTTGTTGACTTTTAAAATTGTACTTGTATATTTTACCACTCATTTCAACTGGAATATAATGCATTAATTTATCATTTTCTTCCATACTTTGAATCCACAGCTAAAATTAATAAATTAATAATAAATAATTACATCAATTAATTAAAAAAGAAACTAATCATTTCAGTACAGTTACATAATTTTTTTTTGAATTATAAATATACTTACAGTTAAAACAATTGATTGTGATATAAAATTTACTTTGTATAAAATTTCAATATCACTGTAATTTACATTTTTATGTGCATCATGACAACAAGTACGATTGTAGCAAGTTTGAAATTCCCAGACAAATCCATTAATATTTTTCACAAAAAATAATATTACACTTATTATAAAAATATCAATATTCATTGTAATATATTTTTATTTATTTAAAATTTAAAATTTTACATGTACATTGACAAATAAATAGAAAGAATATATATTTTCACAATTTTTAATTTATATATAATTTTTTTAATGATAATTTAATCAAATTAATAGTCAAGTGTTGATGGAAGCTAATCAGAACGATGACTGAAACCAAAAAAAAAAAAAAAACGCTGATACATCGTCTATTTTAAAAATTTCTAATAGCATATAAAAAAGTTGATAACTAAAAAAGTTATAATATTATCATCATTAAAAAAGTCAAGGCTGCTACTAATTAATTTTTATTTTTATTGAAATGAATTTTTTTAAATATTTTTTTAAACATGATAAGAAAAAATAAATTCAAAAGACTGTCGCATTTGCTAATGAGATATATGATAATGATATTTTTAAATTAATTTGACCTTTTTTTTTTTTTTTGTTTATTTAATATTTTAATTTTTTTATTTTTAGTATTATATTTTTTTTTTTTTATGTATATTATAGTTTTGAAGATTTTTATTTTATTTTTATCTTGTCTATTAAATATCAATGATATTTTTTAAATTTATTTAACCTTTTTTTTTTATTATTATTTAATACTATTCGTTTTTGTGATATCAAATAAAATTAACGGTCAAGGTCAAGGATTAAACTGTCACGTGAAAATTTATCTTTATAAATTTAGTAAAGAAATGAAGTTCAATTGTCTATTTTTCTTATTTTTATTTATTTATAATAATTAATAAGATAAAAATTTGAAATACTGGAAAATTTTTGTTGCAAGTTTAGTTTGGTTCGACGTTAACTCGGATGTACATGTCCGACCCTCCTAAATAGACCCCCCTAAATTATTATGGGTATCTCATGGAAAAGGTAAAAAGCTCGCCAATTGCCGCTAAAGTACCCCATAAATCTCTTTCTTTTTTTACATATTTGTCTTCTTTTTCTTTTTGTATTTCATCTGTTCTTATTATTGTTTGATTTTTTATTTTTGTTGAATTTTTTGTAATATTATAATTATTGAATTCATCTTGATTTTCTTTATATTCTGTAGTTTTATTTTCTTTATCATCAATTTTATTAGTTTCATAATCATTAATTATTTTTTGACTGAAAAATAATAAGAAAATATTAATATTCATTTTAAATTTGATAAAAAAAAATAATAAAATAATTAGAAAATTTTCATCAATATATTACTTACTTTTTTGCTGCATTATATTCATATCCAAAAGAAAAAGTAAATGGCTCTTGACTGCTTCTATTCTCGCCTTAAAATGAATAAAATAATAAATTAATAATTAAAATAAATAAAAATGAAGGAAAAAATTTAATAAATGCGATCATTACTTCCATATTTTATTGCATTAAAACAATATTCAAAATCGTCTCGTGCTGAAAATTCCCAACTTTGTGATATTCCTGTTTTGTTAGTTATAAATGAATATAATTTTGGTTCATATTTTGTTGGATCTTCTGGCCAAATCTAATTAAAATTAAATAAATATAAAAATTAAATTTTAAATTTATAAAACAATCAAGTTAAAATTTATTTAAAATAAATATACTCACAGTTACAACTACTTCATCAACAGTAAAATTAATTGAATATTCAATTGAAACATCTGAATAATTTGATGGTTTAAATGCTCTTCGACAACATGATCCATAACATGTATAATTATCATATTTTAATATTTTTGCATTAATAATATTTGGTGTAATAATTACAATTGCACAAAATATAAAAAATACCAAATTCATTTTAGTATTTAATTTTTTATTTTAAAAAATTTAATAAAATTAGTACAGTGAAGTTGTTAAAGTTGATTTTTTATGTTTGACTTGATGAGTGACAATTGACAACTGACCAAATAATTTACCTGAATATATATTATAATCAATTCAAACCAAAGTAGGAGAAAAAAGAGAAAAAAAAAAATAACAATGCGCATGATTTTAGAATAAATAACAGGTTGAATCGTTTATTTTATCGGACACCTTTTTTTTAGAAAAAAAAAAAAAAAACTAAATAAAATAAANCGTTAACTCGGATGTATGTACTGGGATGTACATGTCCCACCTGGTCCCACCTTCCTAAATTAAACCGAGGATGTCATGGAAACGGGAAAAAGCTCACCAATTGCCGCTAAAGTACCTCAAAAATCCCTTTCTTCTTTTACATATTTGTCTTCTTTTTCTTTTTGTATTTTAGCAGAAACTTCTTTCACTTATACTTACCCTAAAAATATTGAATTAATGGATTTTAAATAAAACAAAAAATTAAAAAATAAAATATAATTTTAGAAAGAGAGGATTTAAAAAAAATAAACAGTAAAATATATTTAGTTTAATTGAATTTTCTTTATTTCATTTATACTTTTCGTTAGAAAATTTTTTTATTTTTTAAGGTCTTAGGGAATTTCTATTACTCCACGACATTGCTACAAAATCCAACCAACTCTTTTCTTCTTTTATATATTTGTCTCCTTTTTCTTTTTTTATTTTAACAATGTCGTCTACTTTTACTTCATCTGTTCTTACTATTGTTTGATTTTTTATTTTTGTTGAATTTTTTGTAATATTATTTTCTTTATCATCAATTTTATTAGTTTCATAATCATTGATTATTTTTTGACTATAAAATAATAATAAAATTAATATTCACTTTGAATTTGATGAAAAAAATAATAAAATAATTAGAAAATTTTCATCAATATATTACTTACTTTTTTGCTGCATTATATTCATATCCAAAAGAAAAAGTAAATGGCTCTTGACTGCTACTATTCTCTCCTTAAAATTAATAAATTAATAAATTATAAATTGAAATAAATGAAAATGAATTAAATAATTAAATAAATGATCATTACTTCCATGTTTTATTGCATTGAAACAATATTCAAAATCGTCTCGTGCTGAAAATTTCCAACTTTGTGATGTTCCTGTTTTGTTAGTTGTAAATGAATATAATTTTGGTTCACATTTTGTTGCATTTTCTGGCCAAATCTAAATAAAATTAAATTTTAAATTTATAAAACAATCGAGTGAAAATTTATTTAAAATAAATATACTCACAGTTACAATTACTTCATCAACAGTAAAATTAATTGAATATTCAATTAAAATATCTGAATAATTCGATGGTTTATTTGCCCATCGACAACATGATCCATAACATGTATAATTATCATATTTTAATATTTTTGCATTAATAATATTTGGTGTAATAATTACAATTGCACAAAAAATAAAAAATACCAAATTCATTTTAGTATTTAATTTTTTATTTTAAAAAATTTAATAAAATTAGTACAGTAAAGTTGTTGAAGTCGATTTTTATGTTTGACTTGATGAGTGACAATTGACAACTGACCAAATAATTCATCTGAATATATATTATACTCAATATTAATTTCAGTAGGAGGAAAAGGAAAAAAAAAAAATAAAACAATGCGCATGATTTTAGAATAAATAACAGGTTGAATTGTTTATTTTCTCGGGCAGCTTTCTTTTAAAAAAAAAAAAAATCAAATAAAATAAAATCAACGGTCAAGGTCAAGTCTTAAACGGCACGTGGAAATTTATCATGATAAGAAAAAAAAAATTTAGAAGACTGTTGCTCTCATCAATTCTGATAGATAATTTGAATCATTGTAATTTAAATTTGTTATATTCAAAATTTTTATAAAATTTTTTTTATCCTATCAGCCAAAAAAACAATAATAATAATCGAACTTTAGACATCATCCCAACGAGGCATGATCATAAATAAATAATAAATAAACACATAATATAAAATTTTGTTAAAAAATGTTTAATTAAATATACAATGTCATCAAAGCGCGATAAAAGAATTCAAAATACATGAATAAATCCAAGCTTATCTCTCAACCTACAGACAAAATAATAATTATTATTCAAACAATTAATACAGTATATGTAAAAAAAAAAAAAAAACATAAGTAAATAATTTATAACAAAGTAGCAATGAAATTTTATTACGAAATTATTTGTTGATACACAATGCTATTAAATTAAATGATAAAAACTTGTTGGAATTTTTAAAACACATTACAAGGCGTTTGAATTAATCAAATGAAAATATTGTAAAAATATTTGACATACGTGTATTACGAAAAACCACAAACGCCAAATTAAATATAACGATTTCGAAAAAATAAAAAAAATCTCATGTTTACATATAATTAAATAATTTTTTTTTATTTATACCATAAAAATATTGAATTAATGGATTTTAAATAAAACAAAAAAATTAAAAGATAAAATATAATTTTAAAAAAAGAGGATATAAAAAAAAAATAATTAGTAAAATATTTTTAGTTTAATTAAATTTTCTTTATTTTATTTATATATTTCGTTGGAAATTTTTTATTTTTTTAAGTTCTTCTTGCTGCCCATGATTTTTCCCAAATTATTCCAAAATAATTCAAATAGTTTTGTCTATTTTTTACATCTTGATCAGTTTTTAATGGCTCTGGTTTTATTATTGTTGTTTGATTTTTTATTTCTGTTAAATTTTTTGTAATATTATAATTATTAAATTTATCTTGATTTTCTTTATATTCTGTAGTTTTATTTTTTTGTTGTTTTTCAATTTTCATTATTTGTGTTGGTATTTCTGTTGTCATTTGTGTAAAATTTATATTTATTTCACGTCTTTTTTTTGTATCATCAATTTTATTATTTTCATAATCATTAATTATTATTGTTTTATTTTCATTTAACAATTCGTTTTTTATATTTTTTATTTCATTTTTTTGTATTTTAATTTGTCTATTTTCTAGTTGAATTTGTTTATTTATTAGTGTTTTATTAACCTTCTCAACCAAGTCTTGTTTCATTTTAATTTCAGTATTATTTTTTTGATATTCCTTATGAATTATTAATTCATTTTCGCCTCTCCATGAATTGGTTGTACTTGTTATCTCATTTTTTTGTATTTCAATTTGTCTATTTTCCGGTTGAATTTGTTTATTTATCAGTTGTGTTTTATTAACCTCCTCAACTGAGTCTTGTTTTATTTTAATTACTGCAGTATCATTTTTCTGATATTTTTCATTTTCGTCTCTCAATGAATTATCTGTACTTGTTGTCTTATTTTTTTGTAATAATTGTTTTTCCATATTTATTCCTCTTTCAACTTCTTCTTCCATTTCTTTTTCTCTAATTGCTTTTTCTATGATTTCTTTTTGTTCTTTCTCCATCAATTTGACTATTTCATCGAGAATTTTTTGACTAAAAAATAATAATAAAATTAATATTCATTTTAAATTTCATGAAAAAAATTATAAAATAATTAGAAAATTTTCAATAATATATTACTTACTTTTTTGCTGCATTATATTCATATCCAAAAGAAAAAGTAAATGGCGTTTTACTGCTAATATTCTCGCCTTAAAATTAATAAATTAATAAATTAATAATTAAAATAAATAAAAATGAAGGAAAAAATTTAATAAATGCGATCATTACTTCCATATTTTATTGCATTGAAACAGTATTCAAAATCATCTCGTGCTGAAAATTCCCAACTTTGTGATGTTCCTGTTTTGTTAGTTGTAAATGAATATAATTTTGGTTCATATCTGCCTGCATTTTCTGGCCAAATCTAAATAAAATTAAATAAATATAAAAATTAAATTTTAAATTTATAAAACAATCAAGTGAAAATTTATTTAAAATAAATAT
>MKYW01000066.1:37659-110212 GCA_015776835.1 Aphidius ervi
TTTAAATTCAAATATAAATTTACTCTTATGATATTGTAGAAATAAAATCTAGTCGGTCAAAAAGTTTACAAAAAAAAAAAAATATATACACACACACACACACACAACAATAATAAAAATATTTCGACTCACATTGTTTACATTTATAAAACTTCACGTGTTCAAATTAAATAAACAAAAATAAAACAATAATTATAAAATTAAAAAATGGTTATTGCAATTGGTTTTGAAGGTAGTGCTAATAAATTAGCAATTGGTATTATAAATGACAACAAGGTATTGTCAAATGTACGTAAAACATATGTAACACCACCTGGTGAAGGTAAATAAATAAACATAATAAATAATTAATAAAAAAATTAAGATAATAAAAATATTAATTTTCAATTTATTTGATAGGTTTTTTACCAAGAGAAACAGCAATTCATCATCGTACTTATGTTTTAGAAATATTAAAAAAAGCATTAAATGATGCTAAATTAACAATGAAAGATATAAATGTTATTTGTTATACAAAAGGACCAGGTATGGGTGGTCCATTATCAGCACTTGCTATTGTTGCACGTACTGTTGCACAAATATATAATAAACCAATCGTTGCTGTTAATCATTGTATTGGACATATTGAAATGGGAAGATTAATAACTGGTAGTAAAAATCCAACAATACTTTATGTATCTGGTGGTAATACACAAATTATTGCATATTCAAGAAATAAATATAGAATATTTGGTGAAACAATTGATATTGCTGTTGGTAATTGTCTTGATAGATTTGCAAGATTACTTATGTTATCAAATGATCCATCACCAGGTTATAATATTGAACAAATGGCTAAAAAGTAATGTCCATTTTTTTTACCATCATTATAGCTAATTAAATTAATATATTAATGATTGTTTTTTTTTGTTTTTTAATAATAGAGGTAAAAAATTAGCACCATTACCATATACTGTTAAAGGAATGGATGTATCATTTTCTGGTATATTATCAAATATTGAAGAACATCTTGATGATTGGTTAAATTGTAGTAAAAAATATACAAAAGAAGATTTATGTTTTTCATTACAAGAAACAACATTCGCAATGCTTATTGAAATAACTGAACGTGCAATGGCACATGTTGGATCAAATGAAGTATTAATTGTTGGTGGTGTTGGTTGTAATTTACGTCTTCAAAATATGATGAATATAATGTGTGAAGAACGTGATGCAATGTTACATGCAACTGATGAACGTTTTTGTATTGATAATGGTGTTATGATTGCTGTTGCTGGTTTATTACAATTTAAACATGATAAAGTAACACCTTTTGGTGATACAACTTGTGTACAAAGATATCGTACTGATGATGTACATGTTTCTTGGAGAGATTAAATAATTATTATATTTTTTTTTTTTTTGATAATAAATTAAAATGATAAATTAAGTGTATTTTTTTTTATTATTTTACTTGGCTCTCTTTGCTCCCCCTACAAGTATACTTGTCATATGTTTAACTGTCATTTAAAAAATTGTTGATTTCATTTATTTATTTATTATTTTTTTAATAATTATGTGTAATAAAATAAAAGCAATATTAATTGATCTTAGTGGAACACTTCATATTGATAATAATGTTATTCCTGGTGCTATTGAAGCATTAAAAAGGTTTGATAAATTATTTTTTTTTTTAGGTTTGTTTTTATAATAAAATATATTAATTGTTTTTTTAAAATTTATATATAGACTTCGTGGTATTGATGCAAAGATTAAATTTGTTACAAATACAACAAAAGAATCAAAAACAAATTTACATAATCGTTTGATAAAATTGGGTTTTGATATTAATAAAAATGAAATATTTAGCTCACTTGGTGCTGCAAGAGAGCTTATTGCAACAAGAAAACTTAATCCATATTTGTTAATTGATGATGATGCATTTGAAGATTTTGAAGATTTAATTAACTTAAATGAAAAGCCAAATGTTGTTGTTGTTGGATTGGCACCAAATAAATTTAATTATGAAGAATTAAATAAATCATTTAGGTATTTATTTATCAATTGTTTATTTATTATTTATTTAATTTTTGATAAAAATTAATTTTGTTAGATTACTTATTGATGGAGCATCATTAATTGCAATACATGAAGGACGTTATTACAAACGTCCAGATGGATTATCACTTGGACCAGGAGCATTCATAAAAGGTCTTGAATATTCAGCAAATGTCAAAGCTGAAGTTATTGGAAAACCTAATAAAGAATTTTTTAAAGCAGCTTTAGATAACATTGCACCTGAAGATGCAATAATGATTGGAGATGTATGAATAATAATTTAAATAATCATTAATCAATATTTTATTAATAAAAAAAATTAATTGCAGGATGTTAAAGATGATGTGGCTGGTGCACAAGCTGTTGGAATACGTGGATATCTTGTAAAAACTGGTAAATATCGTTCAGGTGATGAGAAAACAATTACACCAAGACCAAGAAATATTTTTTCATCATTTGTTGAAGCTGTTGATGACATTATTAATGAATACAATAATAAATAAATTAACAAACAAGTGATAGTAAAGCCACATTTATATTCAGTCAATTGATTATGAGTAAGAGGATTGTTACAGTATTTTTTTTTTTAAATTGTCAATGGTTTTTCTTTTTTTTTTTGTTTCAATATAAAAATCAGATTAATTATAATTATTATTTTATTTTGAGATTCAAACAAACTCATCAGAGACACACTTTTAATAATCATATATTTTTATTTTTTTTATCATTCAGCTTGTATCAATTGTCAATCAATCACTATCAAATATTTATTTAGGCCAATAACTTAATAAATATAAAGTAATCAAACTTAAATTATTGACTTTTTAATTGTTTTTCTTTTTTTTAAATATTTACTAAAAGAAAAAATAGCAGCTCAATGCTAAAGTGTAAATTAACAACAAACTCATTTGTGCTTTTTTTTTATTTATTTAAATTGGCATTTAAAAATAATAATGAAGATTCATATATTTCTTAAAATTAAAAAGACAAAAATTTAATATAATAGTTAACAAATTAAGAAAAATAAAATTATTATTAAATTGTGATTTAATGATAATTGTGATTTTATTTTTGGGAAGACAAAGAATGATTCATTTACAGTACTAAAAAATCTAACAGAGCTTTTTTCTTTTTAATTTTATAAACTAAATTTCAATTCTATTTTTTTTTTTTTTTTTTTTACAATTGTTTTCTTTTTCTTCCCAATTTTAATGAATTTATTTATCTTATTTAATTATTTATACTGAAAATCTTTTTTTTTTTCTATAAATAAGTTAGCTTCTGATTTACAGTTTTTTTTTTTTTTTTTTTTTTAAATTTACATCGTACGGTTTTTAATTTTTTTTCTACAAAAAGAGAAAAATATTCAAATTTGAATATTTCTTTTGTTTTTGTATTTTGTCATAATAAAATAAACCAGTTAACTATTATTATTTTGATAATTAACATCAAAATTATAACTGAAATTTCAATTGTTTTTTTTGAAAAAAATTTCTTCTTTTTTTTTGGCAACATTGGAGACGTGTAATTTAGTTGGTAAATTAACGTCGTTTAATTCACGTTGTGTATTGTTGATATATTAACAATTTTTCATTTTGTGTTTATTTACTTGGCCACAGTACAAAACCAGGCACATTTAAGATGACCACCAAGTGTTGTTCGTGATCCCAACTATTTAACAGGTCTATAATAAAGTGTTAAATCTGCTGAATTTTTCCAGATAAAATGTTTGACCTAAAAACAAATTAAAATAAATATTAATAATTAAAATAATAAATAAATAAATAAATAATGATTAAATTACCGTTCTAAGATCCATTGATGGATCAAGTACTTGATCATTACAAAGTAGTTCAACTTTTTCTTCAGCAAGTGATGCATTATCAGCATTTGAATCAGTATTAGCACGATCACCAGCTGGTGAACCACCAGATACAGTATTACCACCACCACCTCCTCCACCACCACCACCACTACTACTACCACCACCAGCACCACCAGCAACTGAACCAGAATCACTACCAGCTCCCAATACTTTATCATAAACATGCTCAACAACTTTACGTACTTGTATAAAATCATTGGCAATTAATCTGTCTTTTTTACAATTTTTAAATCCTGATGATGGATGTGGTGATAAATGAAATGGTATTTTAATAAATTTTGGTAAATTTTTATCAACAACAATATCAACAACCCATGATGGTACTGTTTCATTTAATAATGCACGTTCAGTATCACCAGATGCATCACGTACAAGTAATCTATATAATGTTTTACCACCAACTTCACTAAATATAACTGGTGTATGTCCTGGTACTGAAAAATATGTATTACCATCTTTATTATTATTTTGTCCATTTATACCACCACCAATACCATCATTACTATTTGTATCATTATTATCATCATCAGCATGCATTGGTTTCCACCAATTTTCAAGTAATGCTTGTAATAATAAATTACCATAATTAACTTTTTGATCAGCACAATCATTATCAGTAATACCAGTATCACGTGCTGATACCCATGCTGAAAAACAATCATTTTCATCTTGTCCTAAATGTATTGTTAACATACCAGTTTTAAGATCAACATTAAACCAATTTGGTATATATACAATTTTATTTCTTTTTTTAATTTCTTGTTCAAAATCAATTTTTCCAAGATCTTCAACTTTACATGCTTTTAATACATCATATAATGATACATTATCTTCAGTATCTTTTGTTAATACATATCTTCTATCATTTAATATAACATGATGTCTTATTGCTGGACCACCAATTATTGATTGTGTTGGTTCAGTATTACGTGGTGTCATTATAATACCAACACCAGAATTACTACCACCACCACCACCACTATTACTACTACTATTATTATTATTGTTGTTGTTGTTATTATTAATATTATTACTATTATTATTAATATTATTATTATTTGGTGGATCAATACAATAATCATTTGACTGCCAATCTTTAATATTAATTGACCAATTATTAATTGTTGATTCACTTGTTGCAACCCATATACTTGATTGATCTGGTGTCATAACCATTTTTAATACTGGTGCATTTTCTTCACATATTAATATTGGTCTATCTGGATTTCTTAGCTCAGTCATAATAATACGTTTATCACGTCCAGCTGATATAACATGACTAAATGTATCTGTTGCTAATAATGACCATACACCTTCATTATGTACTCTAAATGTTTGCATACACATTTGTTGTGCTAATGACCATAATTTAATAGTACCATCTGAACTTGCTGATAAACATTGACTACCATCACGATTTAATACAAGTGCTTTAATATTATCAGCATGTCCACGTAATTTCATTAATTTACTACATGTACGTGGATCCCATACTCTTAATACTTTTTCAGTACTACCACTAACAATAACTGAACCTTGTGGATTCATAGCTAAACTATATATTGAATCTTTATTACCAGTTAATGATGATGTTGTTACTGTATTATTACTTGCTGTTAATGCTGTTAATGTATTAACATCCCATAAAAAAATTTGTCTATCTAAACCAGCACTTGCAACTTGTTCTCTATCTTTGGCATATGCTAATGTTTTAACATAATCTTTATGTGTTCGCAATGTTGACATACAAAAACCTTTATGTGCATTCCATACTTTAACTGTTGTATCAGAACTTGCTGATATTAAATTTTTACCACCACAACATAATACAATATCATTAACCCAATCTGTATGATGTTCAATTGATTGTATAAATGGTTCTTTTATATTTTTACAATTCCATATTCTAATAATACTGTCACGTCCAGCTGAATAAAGACGATTTAATGCTGGATCATATTGAAGTGAATTAACACCAGCTCTATGTTTTTTTTCAATTTCATCACGTATTACCATTGATACCTATTTGTTTAGTTAAAAATTATTCATTATTATTATTATTATTTTTTTTTTTTGTATTTAAATGACAAAATATTTATGAATATTTTAGTAAAAGTTGGCTCATGTCAAAGTGCAATTTATTGTCATTCATAAGCACAACATTTTGTATAAAATATTTTTAATATTTGTGTTGTTTGATAAAAATAATGTTTGTATTGTTACCTGTACTTTTTTTCGGGCATTTTGCCCACCTGTCTTGTGAGCTGCCATTGTTTCCACTATCAACTATTATGTCTCTCCTTTTTTTGTAAATTGTTATTTTGATTATTTATTTTAATTATTATTATTGTTATTAATATTATGATTAATAAATCTATTTTATTTAAATAAACATTGACAATATTTATTTTTAATTAACCGGTATAATTTTTCTTAAATTTATTTATAAAAAAACTTCACATTTTTTTTTTTGTTAATTGAATATTTATTGTTTATCAATTTTATTTGTACACGTTTTAGAATGACACAATAAGTTAATATTATTGTGATATATATAACTGTTGTTAATTTTCTAACAAAAATAATAATATTGTTAAAAAAAAAAAATACACACAACCACTAAATATTTCTCTCTCTCACCGATAGAAATTTTTTTTTATTTTTTTTTATTTTTTTTGACATCAATGGTTTTGGCTGCGTTCATAAACTACCCTATAATAAAAATAATAATAAAAATAACAATATATAAAAAACACCCTTGACAATCTTGACATGAAAAAAAAAATTTTAAAAATTTTACATTTAAAAAAGTGAGGTTATTCAATTATTATTTCAATTTAAATTTCCAGAGTTTTTTTGATTTATCCATTTTCTTTTTTTTTTTTTCAATTAAAATTTATTTAGTTAATAATAATTACACGAGGTATACACTAACACTGTTTAATGCAATTTAATTTATTATTTATTATTATGATAATAATAATAATAAAAAATTATCCAAAATGGCGGGGATTAAAATTTAAAAGTGGGAGAAATTTGTTTGTCGGTGTGTAAAACATCTGTCAGAGTGGTCAGAATAAAAATGGAATAAAAACTAATATAATGTCAGTGTATTGAGTTTATTTTTATATATATATGTGCAAAAAAAAATAATCTTAGATATTTGGGGTACGTTCATTTGAAATAATAATAAAAAATAAATAAAATATATATCAACGACACACACGCAAAACTAACATGGCGATGGAACACACAAATTGCATGTGATATTTTTTACATATTGCAAATAAAAAATATTAAAATAATAATAAATATAAAGTTATATATTATTTATAATTAAAGTGTTATCGTCAAGTTATTAGCATATTGTTGTAGTTTATAAAAAAAAAATTATTGTTATTTATTTTGATTTTATTTTTTGTGTGTGTGTGAAATTATTCGCCGACAATTATTGTAAACAGTTTTGAAACCGGAGGGTCTAAATTTTCTAATAAACAAAAAATAAAATAATTAAAATACAATTGTTTAAAGTGTAGATAATAGTTTGTTATTTTGTTTATATTTTTTTTTTTTATTCCATTGTTGGAATAATAACCTGAAAGTAAGTTGATCTCTATATTTTTTTTTTTTTTTTTTNTTTTTTTAATTTTTATTGTTATTGTTGTTTTATTACAGGCTTGGCAACTTTTATTATTATTTTTATTTTTTTCTTTTGATTTTGGGTGTGGAGTAGTTGTTTACTAATTTCAAGAAATATTTTTTAAAATAATAATTACAAAAAAATTTATGTAAAATGTAATAAAAGAATATTTAAATTTAAAAAAAATTTTTTTTTTATTATTGTATTGTTAATTTGTCATATTTACGATTTGCTATTTGCTTTATATTTGTAATTAGAATTATCTTTATTATTAAATTCAGAAAAATAGAAAAAAGAAAAAAAAAAAAAAAATTGTGTATGGAGTTTCCATACAAGGTATGTTTCAGGTGTGGAGTAATAATCGCTATCCTCGAAATAATAGTTGCCAGGCCAGATTTCACACATTTAAAACGTAATATTATACTAACAATAATTTAATTAATAATTATTATATATTTAAGTATAAAATTAACAAAAATTAAACATATTAATCATCATCATAATTATTGATAAATAATGTTTTTAAATATGCTAAATGATGATGATTAAAATATTGTCATCAAAAGTTTTTATTCTATATGTAAGAAATTAATTAATAATTATTATTTTATTTGTAAATATAGAGTTCGTGATACAAGTCAAGAACAACAAACAACTGAAACAATGAGTTCTGGAAGACCAATAAAGTGTGTTGTTGTTGGTGATGGTACAGTTGGTAAAACTTGTATGTTGATATCATACACAACTGATAGTTTTCCTGGTGAATATGTGCCTACAGTGTAAGTTTATTTAACAAAAATAAATATCCATCAATATTATAAATTAATCAGTTATTTATAATAATTTTTTTTTGAATATAAAAAACAACTTTCTAAATATATATAAATGATATTTTTAATATTTTTTACTTTCTATATTTCTTTACTTTTTATATTTAATTATATATATAAATATATTTTTTTTGTCTCATAATTCTTCCTAAGAACAGTTAAACTAGGGTGGCTAATAATAGTCTTGTCAAGCACTAACAAAAATCTTCTGCACACAGAGGAAGTAATTCATTTAGATATATGTCTAATTTTTCTTCTTTTTTTTTTTAATGGCTAATTTATTTGTTAAAATATTGTTTAACAAATAATCCATTTAAAATAACGAAAAAAAAAAATGTATTATAAATACTACAATGTTGTCTTTGTTTGAATGATGATTTTTGGCTTTTTTTTTTGATTAATAGATTTGATAATTATTCAGCACCAATGGTTGTTGATGGTATACCAGTTAGTTTAGGTCTTTGGGATACAGCTGGACAAGAAGATTATGATAGATTACGTCCATTATCATATCCACAAACAGATGTATTTTTAATTTGTTTTTCTGTAACAAGTCCATCATCATTTGAAAATGTTACAAGTAAATGGTATCCAGAAATAAAACATCATTGTCCAGATGCACCAATGATACTTGTTGGTACTAAAATTGATTTACGAGATGATAGAGAAACATTAACAGCATTAGCTGAACAAGGATTAAGTGCTATTAAACGTGAACAAGGACAAAAATTAGCAAATAAAGTAAAAAAAATAATAATTATATATCTATTTGTTTTAAATTTAATAATATAAATATTAATTAATTAATTTAATTAATATAGATACGTGCTGTTAAATATATGGAATGTTCAGCTTTAACGCAACGTGGATTAAAACAAGTCTTTGATGAAGCTGTTCGTGCTGTTTTACGACCTGAACCACAAAAACGTAGACAACGACGATGCATTCTACTATAAGGTACATGATTTTATAAACAAAAAAAAAAAAACAAAGAAAATCAATTCAACATAAATTTCAATTAAGGCACACAATTATAGAAAATATAAATATATAGATAAAAAAAGAAAAAAAAATCATTTATAATTGCCATTTAAAGAACTGTAATTACGTTTACTGATAAAAAAATAATAATAATATTAATAAAACATCTTGAATTATTTAATAATATTAGCACCGTGATTATCATAGTTCAAAAAAAAAAATTTAAATTGGCATATAATTTTTTTCTATATGATTTTCTTTTTTGCCAAATAGAATCTCAATTTTTTTATAGTAATAATTGCTATAATTAATTTTAAAAAATAAACATAATTATTGAGTAAATTAAATCATTGAAAGTTTAGATGAATATAGGATCAGTTGAGTTCAATAGAAAATATAAATTAATAATTAATAACAAGCACATGAACCGACTGAACTTGAAACAGTTGTCAATTTAATAAAAAAAAAAGCTCCATTTTTTATTGACCATATATTGTCTTTTTTATCATTTCGTATACAACGATTGTAGTAATTTTTGAAACAATTAACTTTTATAATAATTTAACAATGGCCATTAATTATGTGCGTCGGATAAACAATTTTTTTTTATCTGTAAAATGTGCCATTAATGAAATTTTTTATAAATTTGGCCAATATCCAACGTACATTGTCGTTACAATTATTTTATTGAATTTAATACCAGTTATAAGAAGACTGTATTCGTGTGAGCATAACTGCCATATGTACATTAGTAGATAAAATTTAAAAAAGACGAGTTTTTTTTTTAATATAATAGTTATGGTTTTATTTCCTAGCTAAAAATAAAAGGATATTGAAAAAAAAAAAAGAAAAAATTACCTCGAAAAGTTGAAGAATTTTTCTATTTTAACTGACGCACGCGAATTTAAAATATAGTGGTTGCTTTGAATGGTTAATAATCCAAATATATATATATATAAATCTTGATATTTTTATCGGGATAATATGAAATATATAAAATCAAAAGAAAAATAAATATAATTTAAAAAAAAAAACAGCGATTGGCAGACGCAAGTTGGATAATGAGAGAGCATTAAAGTCAATACAAAAAATAAATATAATTTAATAATTAAATAAAAAGAATAATAATGACTTTATTGAATTAAAAAAACAACGATTATATTTAATATATTTAAAATGTTTTTATAATTGCATTTAGTAAAATGGGATAGTTTAAAAATTAGAATTTCTTTGGTTTTTTTTTTTTTGTATTTACTCATCATCCACTTGGTCTTCTTTATGCAAGCTCAGGCATTACAAGTACATAAATATTGTAATGATTTAAAGAATGAAAATAATGAATTTAAAAAGATAAAAAAAAAAAATGATAATTGCTCGAGCTAGTTTCAGGTACCTTATCCACAGTGAATTAAATAATATTCCTGTATTTGCAAACATGCTATTTTTTATATTTAAAATGAAAGAAAAAATAAAAAAATAATTATAAATAAATAAAGCTTAGCAAAACGTTGTTTATTATGATGATAATTTTTAATCATCAATTAAAACGTTTGCCTTATATTGAAACTAGATTCTATGCTCTATTCTATTTGTGTTTAGATTATTTAAAAAAAAAAAAATTAATTAATAAAATAAAAAAACATGATACCAAAATGAAAATAAAAAAAATATGAAAAAATAAAAAACAATTATAATGAAATAAAGATACAAGACCGACCTAATTAAAACAAAAAAAAAAAAATATTTAAAAAAAAGCTCATGATGCTTTTTAGAATGTATATAATGTAGCATAAAAAAAAAAATGAAAAAAAAAAAATAACAAATAACTCCAATTCCATCAATGATTTTTAATTTTTTTTTTTAAATAATTTTATTATTGACTGATAATAATCAGTCAATTGTTGCAAATTAAATTTACAATTTTAATTTTCGTAATTTCATTGTTTTGAATGAATATTTTTTTGTTTTTTTGTTTTTTTTTCAAATTTTTTGATTATTTTGACGATATGTTTTTGCTATTTAAATAATCCAAGTAATGAATAATTTTTTGGTGCTCTTCCTAAAGTTTATTTATTTCTTTAAATTATAAAAACAAAAAATAGAAATTAAAATTATAAAAAATACAATTATTATATAAGAGAACGAAAAAAAATTATAAAAATAAATTCGAAATTTTATAAAAATCAGGAAATTAAAAATCGAAAAAAAAAAAAATCATTGTCAATAAAGCAAAATGACTTTGCATTTTGTATTAATAATTATCATGACGTTAATTTTAAGTAGTGCATTTATTTACTAATTTTGATGATTGAAAGAAAAAACATTTAATTATTAATGCACATTTAAAAAAAAAAAAAAAAATCAACCAGTTTCAAATTGAGCTTTTATTTACAAAAGAAAAAAAGAAATATAATAAAAACGAATTAACAATAGTGAATTTTCATATCGAATTAAACAATTATTATCATTAATTATATAAATTAAAAATTAAGTTGATAATTATTTAATTATATTAAAAATATAAATTATCAAAAATGTTTTCTTATTTTTTTTTTTTATATATATAATTTTTTTTTTTCTTTTCTATTGTTATTTAAAACGAGTCATTGGAGTATATCCACAATTATCATTTATCAGATTATTAAAATTCCTATATTCATGAATATTTATGTAATGATTGATGAAAAAAAAAAAAAAAAAGAAAAAACGTTGTTTCGTCGATTTAATGTTGCTGTAAGCCAAAGCTCTTTTATACTCGATACAATGTTTTTTATATTATAATTATTGTCATTATTATTTCATTGTAATTTTTTTTTTTTTTTAATTATAATTATTATTAATTTTTAATACGTAATTGTTTTAAGTGATACCATAGATAAAAACGTGAATATTGTGAATTATTCTAGTCAGAATAAAAACTGCTTCTGATTATAATTATTATCTTTTTTTTTTTTTTAATTTTTGTTTGAAAGAGAAAATATTAGGTAATTTTCTAATTTTCTTGTAAATTTAAATGGTAATAATAGCTGCTTTTTAAATGTGGTATGCTCTGATGATTCTTGTGGAAGAATGTTAGTTTAATATTTAAAAAAAAAACAAAAAACAAAATTAATAATGTCATATGTAAAAAAAAAAAAAACAAATAAAAATTGAATTTTGTAGCACAAAAAATTTATATTATTATTAATTTATTATAATGTATAATTATTTTTTTTTAGTTTGATAAAGGGGATTGTCTAATATTTGATACGTATTAGAATTTAAAACTGCTGATATCTAGCGTTGACTACCTGTAAGTTAGAAAAAAAAAAAAAAAATTGTTATTATTATTTTTTTTTTTCTAAGAGAAAAAAAAATTATTAATTAAATTAATTAATGGATGATAACAATTTTTAATAAACATTATTTATTTATTAAAATCATTTTTTAATAATTAAATTTTTTTTAAAGCAACAAGTTTATTATTTTTACAAAAAAATAACAACAAAAAGTCTTGAGAAATTTTTCGAAATTTTCTATTTTGTTGCTATTTCTTTTTCTTGTTGATTAAAAAATAATTAATTTTTTTTTTTTTTTTATTTTAATAAATAAACAATAAAACATGTAATAATTTTACTAATAATTTTTTTTTTACAGGTTGTCTAGTCTTGTCTGTGTTTTACCTGTATAAAATTCATGAAAAATAATATGCAATAAATAATTTTGTTTCTCTTTTATTTGAATTAAATTAAATTAATTGATAATAATTAGCAACGATGAAAAATAGGACTTGAGTTATCATCAACTACCTTTATTGTACATTTTTACATTTATATTGACTTATGTTTTTTTTTGTTGCAGTTGGAAACAACCGTTGATTCTAAATTCAATATGGCGAATATATGTATATTTATTCAATGAAAAGACTCGTTTTAACGTCAACCGTTCAATAACCCATCTCAGTAAATATATAATGTGTATAATTTAGACATCATACTTTCACTTTATTTACAAATATTTTTCTGCAATTTAAATGCAGTTATAATGAATTTATTTTTAAGATTTTATGATAATTTTTAATGGCTATTTTGTGTTATTACATCTGATATATATTGTTATCATATTTTTTCTTTTATCATGGCTTTTTCATTCTTATCATGGTCGTTACATCATGTTGATAAGGAAAATACATATAAATTTTTTAGCATGATGACAAATTGTTAAGCATAATTGTCTTTGTATTTTATTGTCATTCACATACAAGTACATATCGATTTTCTTATTTCATCAAAATATACACAATCTTTTAGAAAATGAATGAATTTTATTTCAATGATAATATCATTTTAATAAAGCAAAATATAAATTAATTAATTAAATAAATATTAGGACACTTTTATCTATTTTTTGTAGATGAAATGAAATAATTCAACATGTCTATTGGAATTAATTTTGAAGTTATACATTCAAGCATCAGAAAATCAATACGAAGTAGACAACATAATTTTTACAGTCTACTTCAACTTCTTTTGCACCTTTTAATATTCTTTTATATACAAAAAAAAAAAGTGGTATATACTCTTGAAGCATTTGTGTTAAGCAACATGTTCATAAAAGGTCATGTTGAATTGAAATTTTTAATTCAAGAAGCTGCAGAGACTGGATGAGTCTTATGATGAATTTTTACATTTCACGAAATTGAATAAATATCGACAAGCATCATTCAAATATAAATTTAATTAAACAAAATAAAATTCATCAATATATATAGAAGAAATGATCGATCATAATGATCATATTTTAATTGAGTGTTATATTTGTTTGCAGACTTGAAATATGAAGCTGAAGTTGAAGACAAAAAATTGAACCAATTGAACAAAATTAAATAAAGACAAGTATATTATTGTAACAATAAATTATTGTTAATATTAAATAATAAAAAAAATAGTATAAAGGAGGAGGGGATGATGAAGTGTATATAATATTTGTAGAGGTCAAAGGAGAATTGTGTAAATTGCAGATGGCGCCTGACTGCGCGGCGAACATAGAGAAAAAGAGTGAGAGAAAAATTATAAGAAAAGAAGAAAGAAAGACACCGGGTGTGTTGTTGTTGGGTTGGTTTGGAGCAGTTTGGAGGTATAGAATCACAAGGAATTCATCATAAGGGGCCACCAAGTGTGTACCATCAGCACCATCATTTATCTGCATCAGTTATCTATATATAATTCAAGGGAGGAGTAACTTGTCCTCGTGGCTTCATTCTGCTTCATCAAGAAGACTTAAGACAAGTATATTCATTTTATAACTATTACATATAACAATATTAATAATATTCATAAACAATTAAACAATATTTAAATATAATAGAACAAATAGATCGTGGGGGCAAAAAAAAAATAAACAACAAAAAACAACTACGAATGGTGAGAGAGAGTGTGGTGCCAAAGAATTATTAACGGAAATTTTAAAAAATAAATATATAAATTATAAAAATAAATGAATAATTAATTTATTAAATTATTAATAATTTAATAAATATATTATTTTTATTATAAATATTATTAATTAAATAATTAAATGATTATATTAAAATAATTTTATTTGTTTTTTTTTGGAATAAAAAATATATTCTCTTCTAGCTAGCCCTGGATTGGTACAAAATTAATCCGTTGGGTGCGTTTTACATTGCAACACACAACACACACACACACATGTTAAAAATTTCTGCTTAATATTTTTACTCCATTTTATTCTTTTAGTTTTTTTTTTTTTTTTTTTGCATTTAGTATATATAGTTTTTTACTCCCGTTTTCTTGTGCGAAGTTTATCAAAGAATAATTGATTGATTATTGTTAAAGAAGGTTGTTTATTTATTGTAAAATAATAAACAATGCTAATTTAATTAGAATTTTAATTGATTAAAAATTTGACATTAGTTAATTATCATTGTGATTTGTGGTGTTTTAGTTTTTTTTTTTTTTATATATGAAAGGTTATTTAACGCCATTGTTGACTGTCGAGGGTCATCCGAAGTTGCTGATGAATATTCACTAGTGAAGGTGATTTCTTTTTTTTTTTTTTTTTTTTGTTTGTTTAGGTATGTTTTTATTTATCTAAATTTTTTTAGTTAAAGAGTTAATGTGTATAAACAAAATAACACGTGGATTTATTGTTAACTAATAGAGAAAAATGATTATGATTTTTTATGTTGTTTAATTGTTTTTGAATTAACAAAAACTGATAATTAAAGAAAAGGATAAAATTAATTGTTTATTTGGTTTTTTTTGCAGGTTTTAAATATATTTTTTTAACATGTCTTCAAAGTCACCACGTTTAAGAGCACTTCGTGCAAGACCAACTTCAACAACAGTTGACAAAGAAGCACAAAAAAAAACAGATTTACAAGATGATAATGTTGATGAAATGTCTAATGAAAATAGTGCTGATAATGTTGATGTAAATTCAGCTGAAAATATAAATGATAAAATTGATAAAACTGATGAAATTGTAGCTGATAATAATGATGATGATGATGATGATAAAATAGTAGCTGATAATCAAGATGAAAGTAAAAATGATGAGGCTGATGAAAGTAATACTGATGAGGTTGATGAAAGTAAAACTGAAGAGGCTGATGAAGGTAAAATTGAAGAGCCTGTTGAAAGTTTAACTGAAAAAATTGATGAGAATTTAACTGAAAAAGTTGATGAGAATTCAACTGAAAAAGTTGATGAAAATTCAACTGATAAACTTGATGAAAATTCAACTGATAAACTTGATGAAAATTTAACTGAAAAACCTGATGATAATAAAACTGAAGAGCCTGTTGAAAGTTCAACTGAAGAGCCTGATGAAAATAACACTGAAGAGCCTATGGAAAGTTCAACTGAAGAGCCTGATGAAAATAAAACTGAAAAGCCTATTGAAAATTCAACTGATAAACCTGATGAAAATATAACTGATAAACCTGATGAAAATATAACTGATAAACCTGATGAAAATTTAACTGATAAACCTGATGAAAATTTAACTGAAAAACCTCTGGAAACTATAACTATAACATATGTAGTTGATGAATTAAATAGTCTTCAGTATGATGATGATGATGAAGATGATGAAAATGCTATTGATTATATGGATGAAGATGAAAATGTCGAATTAAAAGACGATGAAAGTGATTCTGATAATGAATCAAGACTTGTTATTAAAGAAGAAGAAATAGAAGACCATACAATTGATGATAAACAAGATGACAATACAACTAATAATCAACAAGATGAAACATTTAATTGTGAATCTTGTAATTTAAAACCAGGATTTATAAATCTTGCTGATTATTTAGATCACATGAAAGACAATCATCAAGAAAAGGTATTTAACATAAATATTTTGCAATTTTTTTGTTTTTAATATTGTTTGTTTATTTTTTTATATTTTTTTTTTGTTTTTATAATTTTTATTTTTGTTTTTTTTTTTGCTTATATATTTGGGAATAAGTTTATGGTATTTTATTATTATTATTTGCTTTTTATTAATTTTTTAATATATATAATAGTTATTGTAAATTCATGAAATTATTTTTATCAGAATCAACAATGGGGTTTTAATAAAAATACAATAATAATGAATAAAAAATATAGTACAACTGTTAAAGCATTAAAATGTAAACAGTGTAAATATATTGCTGTTAATACAAATGATTTGGATTGTCATCAACGTTTGAATCATCTTAAACGTCGTTATTTTCGTTGTATGAAATGTTCATATGCAACACATGTACGTGCAAGATTTACAAAACATGTTAAATATCATTCAATGCCAATGATTAAATGTAATGATTGTGATTTTAAAACACCATACAAGGTAAAACTTATTCCCAAAAAAAAAAACTAAACAAACAATAATATAAATGAGTTAAAATTAATTTAAAAATTAATCAATAATTTATTAAAATTTTTCAATTTATTTACAGTGGAATTTAGATAGACACAATAGAGGTCATGCTGGTGGTGGTCCATTACAATGTCGTGCATGTAATTTTACAGCAGATATTAGACAAAGTTTAACTGTTCATGAAATGAATCATCATGATCCACCAGTTGGTAATATGAGTAAAAATAATTTAATAGAAAGAATGAATAAAAATTTATTAAAACGTCACAATCAGGTAAGCTAGCTTGAAAATATTATTGTTAATATTAAAACAATAAATTGTATAATAATAATTTATATCTATAATTTAATTATAGGTTGGTGGTAGTGATTATCGTGATCAATCAAAATCACCAATTGATAAATTAAATAATGAACAAATGGAAATTGATGATGAATTAACAAGTGAAATGGTTGATAATACTGGTTGTATTGCATTAAGTTGTTGTGAAAAAGGTTGTCCATTTGTAACATCATGGGATTCAGAAATGCAAAGACATTTATCTGAGGTACATGGTGAATCACAATCACCAACAAATAAATTATTAAAAAAACCATTACCAATGTTAATACCACTTAGTCCTGGTAGTAAAACATCAAGTGTAACATCATCATCATCATCAAATGAAAAAATACAAAATTCATTAAATGTACCAAGAGTTAGAGTTAGACCAGAGCTTGCTAAAATTGCTAGAGATTCAGAAATTGCAAAATTATACAGAAGTCATGAGGTAATTATATCATTTTATTTATTTGCATCATATTAATCTTTTTTTCTATTTTTTTTTTTGTGCATTGAATGTATGTTTGTGTGAAATTTTTTTTTATGTTTTTATTATCGTTGTCAAATTTATTATATAAAAATAACCGAGAGCTGGATAAAACTTTGTTTTTTTTTTTCTTGTAAAAACAATCATCAAATTAAAAAAAAAAAAAATATATATAAATATGATTTCGTAATTACACAGTCATCATCACAGACGTTTGAGAAACCTGTTAATTCAATTAAAGTAAGGGATTCAATATTTTTGGATAAACTAAATGATCATCTTAATTCAACAAAGCCAACAAGTGGAATAAATAATTTAACAAATAATAATATAACAATAAATAATTTAAAATGTTGGTGTACATATCAAGCAACATGTCAAAATGATTATGATAATCATAAAAAAACTCATCATACTGCATTGAGTGTATTAAAAATAGATGATGATGATGATGATGATGATGATGAAGATGATAATGATTATGATGATAATGATGATCAAACAAGATGTAATAAATGTTTTAAAATATTTGATAATGTTGTTGATAAAAAATTACATGTACAAAATTGTTATAATGAAGATACAAGTTACAACAATAGTCTTGAATTATCCGATCAAATGGAATGGAATTGTTATCATGGTGGAGTTAATACATCTGTAGCCTCGGTACGCGGTTATAATTTTATGGTTTTATTCTTATTCTATTTTTTATTTAACACATTTAGTTAATCATTTTTTTTTTTTTTTTACTATGGCATTAATAATTTTAATTGTGGGTTTTTGGTTTTATTTCTATTTCTATTTTTTTTTTTTTTTCTTTTTTGCTTGATTGATTTTAATTATTTATTAACAACGAGTGTGTGGTTTTAAAAATTTATTTAATATATTAAATACTATCATCAGCAGTTAATTTATTGATAAATATATTTTAACAATTTTTTTTTAATGCTGTTGTTATTTAAATATATATATATATTATAATAATAAAACGTATTGTAATTTTATATATTTATTAGATAAATGGATATACAACAAAAGGTGAAAATATTAAAAGAAGAAAAGTATTTAAATGTCCACATTGTGTATTTTGGGCAGCAACAGCAAGTAGATTTCATGTACATATTGTTGGACATTTAAATAAAAAACCATTTGAATGTTCACTTTGTTCATATAAATCAAATTGGCGATGGGATATTACAAAACATATTAGAATAAAAGGAACAAAAGATTCTGATCATGTTAATGCTCGTGTACTTATGACTGATGAAACTGGAAGAAGAAATTATTCAAAGTATAATAAATATATTGTTGAGGTAATAATTCATTATCAAAAAATACAAAAAATAATTTACAATTTTACATGTTGTCTTCTATTCTTTTTTTTTATTTCTTCTTTATTCAGGGTCTTTTATTTTTATTGTTTAACTGTGTTTTCATTTGATGTTAATTAATAACAAAAAATTAATAATAAATTATTGTTTTATTTTTTAGATGAATGTATCAAGTGGACATGATTCACATCACGATGAAAATCAAGGTGATTCACCAAGAAAAAAGAAAAAATTAGTACACATAAGATCATCAGAACAACCTGATTTTCGTTCATCACGTGTTATTTCACAAAGTATTAAAAATTCATTATCAATTGATGTTAATTCATCATCATCATCACAATCATTACATAATAATAATTATAATTATAATGAAAATTTATTAAAAATACATACATCAACAACAAATAAAATGCCAAATTTATCAAATATATCAGTTGGTAATATAACGTCATCAATACGAAATGATGAAACAAGACAATGGAGATGTAAAATATGTGATTATCGTTCACCAAATAAAGAGTCAATTTTACAACATGTTAGTGCTCATTATGGTCCACTTTTGAAACAACAAAATCCACCAATACTAATAAACAACATGACTACCACAAATACCAGCATCAACAGCAGCAGTAACAACAACATCATCAACAACAACAACAACAATAACAGCAATGGTAAAAGTGTTAATTATAAATGTGATATATGTCCATTTATTGCAAAAGATGAATCAATATTAAAAGATCATAAAAAATATCATCTTACTAATCTTGGAGCTGTATTTAAATGTTTTTATTGTCCATTTTATGTGAATGAAAAAGGTTTATTACTTGAACATGCTATTCTTCATAATAAAATTATAAATGATAAAGATAAAACAAATAAAAATAATGATTGTAATAAAACATTAAATATATCATCGTCATCATCGTCATCATCATCATCTTCATCATCGATATCATCACCAGCAGTAGCAGCAGCAGCACCACCACTACCACCACCACCACCATCATCAATACCAAGTGGATCAAATTTAAATAATGCACCACCAATACTTCTTGATACACGTGCATTATCAGAAAGTCCAATGGTTTGGGTATCACGTAATAATGGTGAATTTTTAAAAATGTTAAAATGTCGTTATTGTCCTTATATATCATCACGTCGTGCAAATGTACGTGATCATGAAACAATGCATTCATTAAATTTAAAAAAATCACATGGTTATTTAACATGTACTGATTGTAGTTTTAGTTGTCAAAAAAATGAACTTATGGATATACATAAAAATATACATAAAGGTGTACTAGGTACAGTACATTGTCTTGTTGATAATAATCGTAATGATAAACAACAACTTGATGATTTAAAAATACTACTTGGAATAAATAGTATAAGAATTATTGGTAAAGAACCAGATGTAAATGATGCTAGAATTGTATTTTCATGTTATATGTGTCCAGCAATATTTTTATATGAAAAAGAATTAAATATACATTTACGTGCACATAGTAATAAAACATCATTAGCATATACATGTGAATGGTGTTCATATACAGCAAGACAAGAATTACATTTACAATCACATTATCGTGTACATGCTGATGAATATCAAGTTAAAACACATAATTTACAAGAAATATATGGATGGTCACAACGTTATCCACCACCAATGACAGCATGTATTGAAACAAATAAAAATGAATTAAATCATATTAATAAATATTTAAATATTGCATGGATTGTTGTTGAACCAGGCTCACCAAATAATAATACAAGTCATAAAAAAAATAATCATAAAAATAATAAAACAAATATTAATAGCCAAGGAAAACCATCTAGAAGTGGTGGTGGTGGTGGTGGTCGTGGTGGTGTTATTAATGCTGATCAATCAAATGTATTTAAATGTGAAAAATGTCCATCAAAATATTTTAAAATTGATGCATTAAATTATCACAAGACATTACATGGCTCAAATAATCATTTTAAATGTCAAAGATGTGATTATGCATCAAAAACATCACAAAATTTAATTAAACATCAAGTTGTTCATCAAAAACATTATCAAACAATTGCTCCTAATATTAATCATAATAATAATAATAATAATAATCATCATAATGAAAGTCATGAAGCACAAACTACTGAAAAATTAAATGATATTAATATACAACATAATATAATTAATAGCAATAACAACAACAACGATAATATCATAAAAAATACAGATGATAATGTTAAAAATAGAAAAATATATAAATGCAAAAAATGTCCAGCAATATTTAATGAACGTTATAAATTAAAAGTACATTTATCAACGCATTCATTAACAAATCAACGTCTTAAATGTGATAAATGTGATTATTCATCATCAAATTTTACAAATTATACAAAACATATAACGGAACATGATAATTATGATAATATTAATAAACAAAATGATATTATTAATGATGATAATATTGTTATTGATGAAAAAATTGATGTTAATGTTGTTAAGGACGATGATGATGATGATGATGATGATAATGATGATAAAGATATAATAAATAAAACAAGTAGAAAATCAATATCAAGTAGTGATAATATTTATCAAACAAAAATAAATAATACAAGTAAAATAAAAGATGATTGTTCAGTAATATCAAATCAGGATAAACAATCAATATTATTAATGCAAATAAAAAATAGTAAATTAGAAAATAATGATAATAAAATTTATAATCATTTAAAATGTCATGATTGTCCATATATTACAAATGACAGAGATTTATTTGATCAACATAAAAGACGTCATCGTAGTGAATCACAAATATTACCATGTCCACATTGTAATTATGTACCAAAAAAAGATGAAAATATTAATGAACATATTAAATTACATTTTACAAGATTATATAAACCTGAAGGATATCTTGTTATTGATAATATAACATTAAATATGAAATATATTGATGAAAGTAAAAAATCAATATATAATGATGAATTATTATTTCGTCAAGTTGATGATCATACATATTTACCATATTCAGATTTTTCATCTGTTATTTCATCATCTAATAATATAAAAGATCAACAAAAAATTATGATTGATCCTAATACTGGAGAGACAACAAATTCATACAGAATTTGAAAATTATAATTTAAATTTCATTTATTTTTCATTTAAAACTTTGATGTCATTTTGATTAAAACAATCAAATTGGTTTTTTTTTTTTTTATTCAATGGCTGCTGCTGCTGCTTTTTTTTTTTGTATTTATTTATTATTTTGTTGTTGTTTTTTTTATCGAAATAAATTATTGCAAGCTATGCAATTATTTCGAAATTGGCCAGTAGAATTGTTTGTTTGATAAAAATGATTTTTTTATTAAATCTTTATGCAAAAATAACAATTTCGATTGATTTTTTTTAATTGTACCTTTTAAGTGATTATAAATTTAAAAAATAAAAACTCAATGTATACTTGAGATACTTTACTATTGCCATATCAATTGTAAAATAAATTTATTTAAAATAAAAAAAAAAAAATATAAATATATTTAATAAATTGTCGATGGCTTTGGAGGATTTTTATAATAATATTTTTTTTTACTTCCAGATTTTCCCTGAAAAATAATTCATTGATGAACAAAAAAAAAAACAAATTTATACACGTTAAAAATTATTTTATTAATTAAATAGACATGAAAAAATTATGTCCCAGTAATGTACCTACAATTATCATTGATTTTTTTTTTTTTTTTTTTTTTTATACATTTAAAACAGAAGGAGAAAAACAAAAAAAAGAAATACTTAATCATTAATTTATCGAGTGCATGATTAAATATAATTGATGAGTAAATTTCATTAGAATATTTACCTCAAAACATATACAAAAAAACAAAAAAAATATATTTTTAAAATAATGCTGTTTTTACTTGGATTTTTTTTTTATCATAAATTACATTTAAATATTTTTATATTGAAACAATTATCAATGCAATTACAAAAGCACAAAATTTGTCAAACTAATTTAATTATTTTCAGAACAAAAAAAAAAAAAAANTTTTTTTTTTTTTTTTTTTTCCTCGTTATATAACCACAGATTTAATTTTTAATTGAATTTAAAGAAAACAAAAAAAATACAAAACTAGTTGAATATTTTTACTAATTGTTATTATTTTTTTCAGTTTCTATTTAAATGAATAAAACTAATTACCTATTTGCAATAAAGTAATAATTAATGTCCAGATATTTCATTAATGCACATATTAAGAATTGGTCGTAGTTCTTGTTGTGCATAATCTTCAGGAAGTGGTAATTGTGATACAAGTTGAACAAGAACTCTTGCAATTGAGATGTCTTCATGTGATTGTAGCATCAGTAAACTTCTAGCAAGATGAAGTGTTCTTTTAGCAATTTCAGCTTGACATAATCTTAGCTTAGCTGTTGGACATGGAAATTGATTAATTTTTGTACAAAGTGATGTTAATTGTGGCTGTAATAATTCCAGTTTATATCCAATTTTAGAATAATCAGTATTTTTTAAAAATTCTTCAATTTCGCCAACAATTTCCATGTATTCCCATAACAATTGTCCTTGATATGACCAGCCATTAATAACACTATGACATTCACCAGAAACAAGTGGTATTAATAATGATTTTAAATAATAATAATTTTCATTTATAATAGCATCAGCAGCAATATGTTCAATGATAATTTCATGTGCTTTATTCCAATGTTGTGCTTGTAAATAATACCATGCAGCTTCATTGTATCTTTTCATAGCACATGATTTAATTGCTTTGGCTTCATTAATCCACATTGATGGTATACCAAGTTCATCAATTAAAAATTTTTCTCTATTAGTATAATCATCATTGTCATCAATTTCAACATGACGTGATAACAAATCAAGTATAGCTTTTTTTCTAATTGATGAATCATTTAAATGTAGTACAACAAATATTGACCAATGCCAAAGATTTGCTGCTTCAAGTTGAGCTGAAAAATTAGTATGGGTCATTGATGAAACATGATCAGATAAATGTGAATAACCAAGTGCAATAATTGTTTGTTGTAGTAACCAAGTTAGTCGATAATCTAATGGATCAGATGTATGTGTCATTGGATTTAATAATTCTTCCAATGAATGATTACCAGTTGAATATAATTTTAATAAATGATAACACAAATCATATGTTTTAATTTTATCATTTAATATTGGCTCAAATTCTTCATCTTTATAATCTGGTAATGGTGGTGCTGCATAAATATCATTTGATTCAATATTAAATGATGAATCATATAATTCAATAACATCTGTTATTGATGCTGTTGGTGATGATAAATACCATAAATGAATTGCCAATGAACGTTTCCAATCAAAATTTTCACAAACATTTATAATATCATTATTAAAATTTATTAAATGTTCACCAGCAACAAGCATATATATTTTTAAACGACATAATGATATATTATTAATAACATCAGTTGCTTGCCAAAGACCAATTGTTTGTTTTATTAATTCTTTAACTGATGAATAACCACTTATTTGTGATATTAATAATGCAAGTGTATAATCACCAATTTTACGTGATAATTCACATGCTTCTTCAAGTTTATTTGCTGATAATAATGACAATATTAATTCATCATCATTATTAATTTTTTTAATTTCATTTTGATGTGTATTTTCAACTACGTATTTAAGCCATTCACTAAATGCATCACGACGTACCATAACATTATCATGACACTCGGAATCTTTATCAATATCAATGTCTGGTAGACTTCCCCATAATGCTGTACATAATTGCCAAACATCACTTGCATACATGGATAAACGATCAGCATTTCCACTATCAGCAATGTCAATTGATAAATTACAATGTTCATGTAGTGATAATATACCAGAATTACCATTTGCTGGACGTATTAAAGGACAAATTGATTTATCATTATCAATAATACAATATTTTAATTGTATTTTTAAATGTTCTTCAATACTATCAGAAAATAATTTTATATAATCTGTAGATGTACTTTTACCACCAAGTATTTGTATACGTTGTACAATATTTGTTGATGTTTTATCATCAATCATACGTCCACAAACATAATTATCAATTTGACTTATTTTATTAACAAGTGGTATTGTTGATGATTGTTCATGACTACTTAATGATACAAGTGTCAAACCAGGACCCCATGATGCTTTAAATTTTCTACCCATTTGTATACTTATATCAGCAATTGTTTGATAATTTAATTTATTACAAATTGTTTTATCAAGTGGTATAACTTCACATTTATATTTTAATACAACTGTTTTTGGTTTTATAATTGGTGCTGGAAAAAATTTATTCATTATTGATTTATTATTATTATCATTAATAATTTTTTCATTTTTTTTCATTTCATTTATTTTATCATATGATGTATTTAATTCATTTTTTAATGATATATCAATTTCATTTAAATTTTTACGTAATAATGATAATGGATTATTATCAATATTATCATCATGATAATTAAATTTTTTTTTTAATTTTATAATATCATTATTATTGTTGTTTATTAACTTGTCATTTTGTTCATCATTAAAATCATTTGTATCGAAAAAACTTGCTTTCATTAATTGTAATTTATGACTGTCTGTACCAGTTAAACGTGCATATATTGATGTTGGACTTAGTGGTGTTTGTTTATTATTATTTTTATTATTAATACTGTCATTATCATTATCATCATCATCTTCTTCTTCATTATCTTCATCATTATTATTATCATACCACATTTTATCAGCATCAGCATCCATTTCCATTTTTTCATTAGTATTTAAACCATGTTTTTGTTGTTTAACATCTTTTTTTATATTCATTTTATCATTTGTTGTAACTTTTTTTAATAATGACGATACAGGTTTATTGGTTAGTTTTAATTTTTTAGCTGCTAAATTTTGTGGTAAATCATCATCATCTTCATCATCTGAATCACCAAGACCATATTTTGAAAAATGATCAACTTTAAATACCCATGAACCAGTCTCTGGACGATAATCAACAAATCTTGTATCATATTTTGCTGATACACGACGTAATTTACCCTCAAAATTCATTGCAATTAAACGTTGAGAATCTCTTATTGGTTCATGTGTATTTTTATCATGTGGCCATACACAATCAAGTGTTACTTGTGCACGTCTATTTAAACCTTGTCCAATTGGTGGTTTTTTATCATCATCTGGATATATTGTAACTTCTTTATTACGAAAATGTACAATTTCATCTAAATTTAAACCATATATATCAATTGATTCAGGAAAATATACATTTCCATAACCATGACGACCAATTGTAAAATTTGGCACAATACAAGTTTCACCATGTACATAATCATCAAGTTTATCAATTGGTGGATTAATATAATAACCAGCACGACGTAATATAACATTTGCTGAATTTAATTCATAATCATTTTGTAATTGTGGTAATAAACTTTCATCAAGATCACGACTTGAATCATTAAATAATGCTGATACTTCAGCACTTTTATTACCACTTGTTGATGTATTATTATTAATATTAATATTTGGTGATGAAGATGATGTTGATGATGATTGTAATTGATTATCTTTTGTTACTTGATTATTAATAGCATGTTGACGTATTTCAGTTACTGTATTTTCAAGTGCATCTTCTGGTATATCTGATGTATTAAATGGTGATTTTTGTCCATCAAAATCTTCATCATTTAATCTAGCAATACGTGGAAGTTGTGATTTAAGCCATGATGTTGATGATCTACGATCACCACCTGGTTGTCTATTACCTTGTTGTAAATTTTCTTTATTAACTGTTATTTCATTATTATCATTATTATTATTATTATTATTATTATTTGGACTTAATTGTATACTATTATTTGCATCAATTGTATTATTAATATTAAATGTTTCATCATTATTTGTACCACTAGTACTACTACTTATTATTGCTGGACTTGATGATACTGATTTTGGACGTAAAACAAGACGTTTTGCATTTGATTTTGGTTGAAATGCTTCAAGTAATGATGGATCACCCTCTTCAAGACCATCAAATAATGATTTTTTTGATAATTGTGATGGTGTTACAACTCTTGCTTTAACTCTTGGTGAATTATTATTTGATGTTGATATTTTAAAATGTGTATTACTCATTGATTTTGTTGGATTTGCTGGTTTAAGAATTTGTTCAGCTTTACCAGATGCTGGTAATAAATTTTTTAATAATGGTGAATCACCAAATGGTGCTGATACAAGTGCTAATATTTGTTGATGTACAGCTGCTGATGATGAATTTTGTGATAATTGATTATTAGTATAATTTCCATTATTCATTAAACCACTCATACCAAGTGTACTTGTATTATTTGTTGTATTACCAAAACCACTATTCGTATTATTATTATTATTATTAAATGTACCTGTTGTATTACCAAATTGTGTTGTTGTACCAGAAAATAATGGTTTATTTTGTCCAAATAAACCACCAGTTAAACCAGTATTTGTACCAAGTGCTGTTGCATTACTTGCTGGTGTTGAATTAAATGAAAAACCAGTTTGTGCTGGTTTTGAAAATGTTGATGATGTATTAAATAGTGATTGTGTTGTATTTTGTTGTGTACCAAATGATGTTGTTGTACCAAATGATGGTGCTTGTTGTTGTCCAAATGATGCACCAAAACCAGGTGTTGTTGTTGGTTTAGCACCAAATAAACCAGTATTTGTATTTGGTGTTGCTGCTTGATTAAATGAAAAACCAGTATTTGGTGTTGTATTAAAACCAGTTTTAGCTTGTTGTCCAAATAAACCAATTGATTGATTTTGTGGTTGTTGTGTACCAAATAATGTTGATGGTTGATTATTATTAACATTACCAAATGTTGATTGTGGCTGTTGTGCTGTATTTGTATTACCAAATAAACTAGTACCAGGTGTTGTACCAAAACCTTTATTTGCTTGTGTATTTGCAAATAAATTTGTTGTTGATGTTGTTGGATTAAATGTAAAGCCACTTGTTGTTGTTGCTGTTGGTGCACCAAATTGTGATTTACCAAATAATGTACTTGTTGTTGTTGGTTGATTTGTATTACCAAAACCACTTGACATTTGTCCAAAACCAGTTGTTGTTGGATTTGTTGTTGTATTTGTATTACCAAAACCAAGACTTGCTGTTGGTCCACCAAATAAACCAGTTGTTTGTTGTTGTGGTTGTTGTTGTTGTTGTTGTTGTGTTTGTTGTGCTGGTCCTTTTAAACCAGCTTGATAATCTTCAAGACGTAGTTCTTCAAATGATTTACCCTCATATTCTTTCATACACATTATACATTGATGACGTGTTTGTATATTTGTTGTTTGATTATTTTTCATCATTGTATCAGTTGATAATAATGGTGAAAATTTAACAATAGCTGTACCAGTTGTTGGTTTATTACCCAAAAAACTTGTATTACCTGCTGTACCAAATACATTTGATGTTGTTGCTGTATTTGTTTGTCCAAATGGTGTTGATTGTTGTACTGATTGTTGTGCTGGTGCACCCCAATTTAATCCAGTACTTGTTGACGTACCAAAACCAAAACCAGTTGGTTTTGTTGCTTGTCCAAATGCTGGTGTTGTACTATTTGTACCAAATAAACTTGTATTTGCATTTTGTTGAGTACCAAATAAACTTGTATTTGCTGGTTGTGCATTGAAATTACCAAATGTTGATTGTGTTGTTGCTGGTTGACCAAATGCTGGTGCTGCTGTTGAACCAAATAAACCACCAGTTGTTGCTGTTGCTGGTTTTGGATTAAATAATGATGCTTGATTATTTGTACCAAATACATTTGGAGCTGGTGTTGTGCCAAAACTTGTTGATCCAATTGGTTTACCAAATGCTGTTGCTGTTGATTGACCAAATGGACTACTTTGGGCTGGATTAGAAAATCCACCTTAATAAAAAATTCAATAATGATATTATAAATATTGTTATTATCTAAATGTTATGCTTTTTTAAAAATTTTATAACTGTATTTGCTTAATAATTATATAATAAATTTACACTTGTTGTGATAATTTATTAACTAACCAAAAGAAGTATTTGCAGGATTTGTAAACATGGTTGCTGTTGACACCTTGTTGGCTTGATTTAACTTTTTTTTTTATCTAAAAAATACACAAAATAAAAATGTAATAGAGCACTAATTATTTATCAACAAATAATATATCAATAAACTATGTAATAGCAATTTAACAATATGAGTCATAATTAAATAAATGTTGACCACATGAAAGCAAGAAAAAGAAGGACAAAAAAATGCTTACCTCCAAAATTGACAAGTCAATGGGTGTTATTAAAAATAGCCAAAAAAATATTGTTGCACAATCACTATTGCTATGATAACACAGGTAATTTTACTCAGACAATATAGTCTGAGTAAATATTAATAATTTATCCAAGTAATTATTTATATTTTTTTTACCACGCAATAGAATTATTATAACCTGCGTATTAAAGGCAACGGAAATTTTGGAATGTGTGTGTTGTTGTGTGTTGTTGTGTGTGTACAATTGTATTATTATTATTTTATTTATAGTGGTGCCAACTACATTGAACTACATATTGCTAAATGCTGAATTAATTTTAGATATAAGCACTATTAATCATTGCAACGTTTGAAATTTTAACATTGATTAAAAACGTTGATGGTTATTCATTAGTCTGTTAATTAAAAAAGTAATTACAAGTAATTTTTTTTAAGCTTTTACAGATAAAAATAATGATTGGTCGAGAATAGACGCCTCCATTTTTACCCGCTAAAATGATAACAAATTTAAAACTATATCAAATGTACTGTTTTCCTCTTTTTTTCTTTTTAATTAATAAAAAAACAAATGTGTTTCCCAGGAAAATATATATAGAATAATTGTAGATTTATTGGCATTTAAATATTGTGAATATTCAACCGTAAATTCATTAATGGGATAATATTTTTTTTTCATATTATTTATATTCAAAAAACTAATATTTATATATTTATTTATTTATTGATTATATAAGTAAGTGCCCTTGACTTGCGTTCTTATGGGCTACATATATAAATATAATTAAATTAATTCCCATGGGCTTATAACATAATTGAATAAACAAATTATTAAAAATAATTATTGCTCACAATATAATCAATAACAATATTATAGTACTCTTCTTTTTTTTCATTTTTAAATTTAATAAAAAAAATAAAAAAACAATTATTGTATCATTAAATTTAAATTTTTGTTATTGTTTTATATATAGATTAACTTATATAATATATATAATTATATTTTTTCATATATGTCCCAAAAAATATTTGTATAAAATTCAACTTATACAAAATTAATTATTTTTTTTCTTGCATGTTTTTTTATATTATCAATTAAACATTTAATATATAAAACGTTAAAAATTATTTATGTTTTAATATTTTAATTTATAATCTAAATGAATGTTCAGTGTAACTACTATATGTATCAAATTCTGTTGCAGCACTTGTTGGTGTTGTATCAGATTTTTCATTTGATTTTGGTTGAAGTGTTTCAAGTAACGATGAATCTTCCTTTTCAAGATCATCAGATAAACTTTTTTTAGATAATTGTGATGGTGTTACCTTTTGTGATACATCTTCGTCGCTATATTTTCGTCGAATTTTCATTGATCTAGATGATGCTGATTTTTTTTTATGTACAGCTCTTGATGATGAATTTTGTGGTGTTTGATTATTATTATTTCCATTATTCATTATACTAGTTGAACTAGTATTTGTACCAAGTGCTGTTGCATTACTTGCTGGTGTTGAATTAAATGAAAAACCAGGTTGTAGTGGTTGTGAAAATGTTGATGATGTATTGAATAGAGATTGTGTAGTAGAAATTGATCCAGATGATGCTGATATTTGTTGATGTACAGCTGTTGATGATGAATTTTTTGATATTTGATTATTATTATTTCCATTATTCATTATACTAGTTGAACTAGTATTTGTACCAAGTGCTGTTGCATCACTTGCTGGTGTTGAATTAAATGAAAAACCAGTTTGTGCTGGTTTTGAAAATATTGATGATGTATTGAATAGAGATTGTGTTGTATTTTGTTGTGTACCAAATGATGTTGTTGTGCCAAATAATGGTGCTTGTTGTTGTCCAAATGTTGTTCCCATAGTAAAACCAGGATCTAGTTTAAAACTAAATAAACTTGTGTTTGTATTAGATGTTGTATTAAAACCAGCTTTAGCTTGTTGTCCAAATAAAGCAGTTGATTGATTTTGTGCTTGTTGTGTACCAAATAATGTTGATGGTTGATTATTATTAACATTTCCAAATATTGATGGTGGTTGTTGTGCTGTATTTGTATTGCCAAATATATTAGCACCAGGTATTGTACCAAAACCTTTATTTTGTTGTGTATTTACAAATAAATTTGATGACGATGTTGTTGAATTAAATTGAAATATATTTGTTGTTTTTCGTGTTGTTGTATTTGCATTGCCAAAACCGAATGCTACAGTTGGTTCATTAAATAAACTACCTGTTTGTTGTGCTGGTCCTTTTAAACCAGCTTGATAATCCTCAAGACGTAATTCTTCAAACGATTTATCCTCATATTCTTTCATAAACAATATAGATTGATGACGTGTTTGTATATTTGTTGTTTGATTATATTTTATCATTGTATCAGTTGATAATAGTGGTGAAAATTTAACAATACGTGTACCAGTTGTTGGTTTATTACCGAAAATACCAGTATTATCTGGTGAACCAAATACATTTGTTCTTGTTGCTGTAGTTATTTGCCCAAATGATGTTGATTGTTGTGCCGAACTGAATCCGGTACTACTTGTTGTACCAAAACCAAAATTAATTTGTTTTGATGCTTGGCCAAAGGCTGGTGTTGTGCTACTTGAACCAAATAAACTTGTATTTGTAATTGGTGTTGCTGTTTTATTAAATGAAAAACCAGTATTTGGTGTTGTATTAAAACTAGGCTTAGCTTGTTGTTCAAATAAACCAATTGATTGATTTTGTGATTGTTGTGTACCAAATAATGTTGATGGTTGATTATTATTAACATTTCCAAATGTTGATTGTGGTTGTTGTGCTGTACCTGTATTGCCAAATAAACTAGTACCAGGTGTTGTACCAAAATCTTTATTTTGTTGTGTATTTACAAATGAATTTGATGACGATGTTGTTGAATTAAATTTAAAGATACTTGCTTTTTGTTGTTGTTGTTGTTGTTGTTGTGCTGATTCTTTTAGAGCAGCTTGATAACCTTTAAGAGATAATTGTTTGAATGATTCACTGTTATCTTCTTTCTCCAGAATCTGATTTTGAACAATTATTTGTATATTTGTTATTTGATTATGTTTCGTCGTGGTTGATGATTGTAGTGACAATTTAACATTTAAATCAGTAGCTGTACCAGTTGATGATTTATTACCCGAAAAACTAGAATTACTTGATGAACCAAACACATCATTTGTTGTTGTTGTTGTTGCTGTAGATCTTTGTCTAGATGTTGTTGATTGTTGTATTGATTGTTGTGCTCGTACACGTGTACTACAATTTAATTCGGTACTACTTGTTGTACCAATATATGGTGCTCGGCCAAGTGCTGGTGTTGTATTACGTGTACCAACTAAAATTGTATTTGAATTTTGTTGTCTTTCTGGTGCTGGTTCTTTTAAATTAGCTTGACAATCTTCAAGATGTAATTTTTTGATTGATATATCTTTATATTCTTTTTCTATAATCTTTTTTTGAACAATTGTTTGTACATTTGTTGTTTGACTATGTTTCGTCGTGGTATTAGTTGATGATTTAACATTTGATTTAATAGCTGTAGCAGTTGCTGGTTTATTACCCGAAAAACTACAATTACTTGATGAACCAAATGTATTTGATGTTGTTTCTCTAGTTTGATGATTTTTCATTATCCATTGCTCTACTGATCGTTGACTATCTAATATTGATTGTTCTTTTAAACGTGGTGCTGATTCACCCAAACTAAAGCCGAAAGCACTTGTTGTACCACCATCTAATTGGCCAAGTGCTGGAGATGTGCTAAATTCATTAGATGAACTTGTATTTGAACTTTGTTGTGCTGTTTCTTTCAAACCAGCTTGATTAGGATTACCTGATGAATGACAAACTCTTGGTTTTGAAGGTTCACCCAAATAAAAGCCAATGGCACTTGCTGTACCAACATTTGATTGGCCGAGTGCTGGTGTTGTGCTAGATGCACCAAGTAAATTTGTATTTGAACTTTTTTGTGGTTTTTGTGCTGGTTTTTTTGAACCAGCTTGATTCGATGAAACTTTAGCAATAGCTGTACTGGTTGCTGGTTCATCGCCAAAAAAACTAGGATTACCTGATGAACGAAGAACTCTTGGTTTTAAAGGCTCACCCAAATAAAAGCCAATGTCACTTGCTGTACCAACATTTGATTGGCCAAGTGCTGGTGTTGTGCTAGATGCACCAAGTAAATTTGTATTTGAACTTTTTTGTGGTTTTTGTGCTGGTTCTTTTGAACCAGCTTGATTTGGTGAAACTTTAGCAATAGCTGTTCCAGTTGTTGGTTCATCACCCAAAGAACTAGGATTACCTGATGAACGAAGAACTCTTGGTTTTGAAGGTTCACCCAAATAAAAGCCAAATGCTGGTGTTGTGTTACATGCACTAAATAAACTTGCATTTGAACTTTTTTGAGTTCCAAATAAACTTGTATTTGAACTTTTTTGTGGCTTTTCTGCTGGTTCTTTTGAACCAGCTTGATTCGATGAAACTTTAGTAATAGCTGTTCCAGTTGTTGGTTCATCACCCAAAGAACTAGGATTACCTGATGAATGACAAACTCTTGGTTTTAAAGGTTCACCCAAATAAAAGTCAATGTCACTTGCTGTACCAACATTTGATTGGCCAAGTGCTGGTGTTGTGCTAGATGCACCAAATAAACTTGTATTTGAACTTTTTTGTGGTTTTTGTGGTGGTTCTTTTGAACCAGCTTGATTTGGTGAAGATTTATCAATAGCTGTACCAGTTGTTGGTTCATCATCTGCAGAAAGTTCATCCATACTAAAGCCATCCAACATAAAGCCCCTAGGACTAGAAGATCCTAAACAGACATTCAATGGTCATATTATAAATATTATTATTATTAAACTAATTAAAATTTATATAAATATAGTTTTTTTTTTTTAATCTATATTTAACAATATTATATATTTTTGATATATATTTTTTTACTAACCAGAGGAATAATTTGAAAACATGATTGCTGTTGACACTCAATTTTTTTTTCTATCTAAAGTACATAAAAAAAAAAATAAGAATATAATAGAGCACTTATTATTTATTTAAAACTTTAAATATATTTATAAAAAAAAAAAAACATTTCCCAAAAATTATCAATCAATTGAGGATTTTAATTAAAAATATTTAATTTTTTTATAATAACAATTTACGAAAAAATTAAATAATCCTAAAATTAAAATGAATTTTAAAAATTTTATTTTAGCAGATTTTATATTACTTTATTTTAGTTATTATTATTACATTTAAAGTATCATGTTCGGTAGACGAATGGATTGGTAAAAGAGAGGGACCACGCCTTCATTTTAAAATCCCATAACTTTTTATTACCCTTAAACGAACAAGTGCGTTTTACCTCAAATTTATAAATTACAATTTTTTCCTTATCCCTTTAAGATACGATAAACATCCTCTATAATTTAATTATAGCTAATTTTTTTATCTATATTTTTTATTAAGACAATTTTTTTTTAACATCAATAACTTTCAAGATATTCCCAAAAACATTTTTAACAATTTTTCTTATTTTTAAATACTAAAAAATTTTTCCTACTCTTATGATGCCCACTTTTCTATTTCCATCCCCGATTAAATTTTTTTTGAAAATTCTTTTCTCACCGGGAAAATGATCGAAGGCCGGTACCGCCAAAATTAACAAGTTAATATTGCTGTTAATATAATAACAAAAAAAAAATATTGTTGCACAATCACTATTCCTATATGATAACAATGCACAGTTATCTTACTTAGACAATGTAGTCTGATTTATTTATCCAAGTAATTAATAATTATATTTTTTTTTTAACTACGCGATAGTTTTATCAGTTTTATAGCTTTGCGTTTTGAGGCCAATGGAATGTGTGTGTGTGTATTTGTATGGGTACATAGACACAAGCTTGCCAACTACATATTGCTAAATTTAATTTTAAGCTTTTTGATATTGATTTTATTGATTTTAGATTAATACTATATTTAAAATCATTATTACTATTGAATATTAAAACGTTAAAAATTTTAAAATTAATTTTACTTAATAATTATTCATACATTTGTTATTTAAAAAAATTACAAGTAATTTTTTTTTATTTTTTTTTAGCCGATAAGAAAATTAGTTTAAAAAAAAAAAATTATAATTGGTCGAGAGAAAGGGCACGCAGCCATTTTCTCCCGCTAAAATGGTAAAAAATTTAAAACTATTTTTACAGGATGTACTATTAGTTAAAAGAAAAATATTTTTACCAGGATTTTTCCTATATTAAAATATAAATTTGAAAAATAAGATATATATTAATTTATTTAAATTAAACTAACATGGTTTTTGATACAATAAAAAAGTTAATTTAATTTTAAATAATTAATTTTATAAATTTATAAATAAAATTAGTATCTAATATTTTTATTTTTAAATATTAATTACTATATAAATGCGTTATTTGTGTAGATAAATTAATTTAACTTTCGGGTTTTTTTTATATTATATAAGTGAAATATATTTTTAAAACACTGATATTTTTTTTATTTATAAATCAGCTTAATATTTAATTTTTTTTCGACTATTTTTATAGCCTTATCAATTGTTTTTAATAGCTTTTTATAAATGAATATTCTATTGTTAATATAACTAAATATAAAAATAGTTTATTAATATTTTAAAACCAAGTTATTAATTAAATTTTAACTCACTTAACTACTGACTCTTCTACTATTCATTTCATTTTTAAATGTGAAGGAGTTATTAAATTTTTTTTAACAATGAATATCGCGATTTTAATTGTTGGTGTCGTATTATTTTCTGCTACAAATATTAATGGGCTCATTGAAAATACTAAAAGTTTCAAGTGCAAGTTTTCTTCGTGCTGTCATAATGCACAAAAACCATCAAATTATAGTCATGTTAAAATTGAATATACAGTTAATTTTACATCTGAATCTGCATATTTAACAGTAAGTGTATTTTTATTTTTAGACAATAAATTTTAATTGATTGAGTAGTATTTAAAATTGATTTATATTTTCCAGATATTATCAATGAATCCAGAGGCAAATAACAATATGATTTATCGAGTTTCAAATATAACAAGTGGTGAGCCTGGTAATCACACATTAAAAACTCGAGACAATTTTATCTATTGTTTTTATCAAGTGAAAAATCAAAGTAAATATTTTATTTGTATTTAAAAAATAATTACATATTAATTTTTTATTAATTATTTTCTTAAATATAAATTTCCAGGTGAACTTTCGAATAAAAAAAAACCATTTTTTTATTCATTTGGATATGAGTTTGATGAAGATTCCTTTAAAGCGTGAGTAAATTTATTTATATTTATTTATTATAATGAATTTTTAATGATTTTTTTCTTATTGTTTAAGTGAAACACAACAAATTCAAGGACAACTGGAAGAAAAGAGAAAAATACAAGAAGAAATTAAAGAAAATACAAAGAATATTACGAAAGAAGAAGAAATAAAAATTGGAGAGAAATCAATTGAAATTAATGAACAAGTAGAAACTAAAAATACTACAGGAGAAGAAAGAGTAGAAGAAAAAATAGAAATTGCTGAGAAAGATAAACTTGAAAAATCAATTAAAATAGAAGACGAACAAATAAAAATTAAAGAAAATACAAAAAATATTACAGAAGAAAAAATAAAAATTGACGTGAAACAAGTACTTGAAAAATCAATTGAAATAAAAAATAATGATAAACAAGAAAACAATAATAACGAGGAAGATAAAAAAATAAAAAACCAAGATTTAGAAATTAAAAGTAGCAAAGAAAAATTAACAAGTGATAAGTGTACTAAATTACAAGAAGAAACATTAAAAAAAGAAGAAATTAAAGAAACAGTTGAAAAAGAGAAAATTAAAGAAACAGTTAAAAAAGAAGAAATAAAAGAAGATAAAAAGAAGAACCAAGATGTTTTTTCTTTAGATTATTTAGTAAATATTTGGGGAAAAGCCTGGGCAATGAGAAAGGCTAAATAAAAAAAGATTCAATTTAAAATATTAATAAAATAAAATTTAATTAATCTTAAAACACTTGTCTGTGTATTTTAATAAATATCTTTATTCTAAAATAATTATATGTTGACCTTATTTTATTTCTATTTTTATTTAAAAGTCATTAATTTCACATTTATCTTTAGACATAATTAAAAAAAAATAAATATTTAATTTATAAATAACTGATATGACTGATGAATCATCAGCCCGACATCTTAATCATACAATATTTTTAATTATAATTTATTTTTTTGATTATAATATTTTGTTAATAATTAATAAGAGATGCTATAAATATTTTATTTAGAAGCAAGCATTTAATGAGACATAAATTATTTTTTTAAATAAATAAATGTTAATCCCGCGTACGATTTTTATTGGTTGAAATTAAAAACAACTTGGACCAATAGGAAAAATGTCAGGTGACCAGTATGGCTGCGTTTGGACTTTGGCGGGTTGTTGATCAGCTGGATCAGCACGTTGTTGTTGACGACAACGTGTATCAAATTATCAACGTTATTTTGATATACGTTTATAAACGTATTTTAAAATTTCTAGTTGACTGAGTCGTTCTGTTCACGTTCAGTCTACATCAGTCTACATCATCAGCTACAACCAGCTCGCACGTGCTAAAACTTGTTCATTTTAATTTTTGTGTTTTACTGATTAACAACGATATCGAGTGATAAAAATATTAGTTCTGAACTTCTGGTAAGTGAATAAAATTATTACAACACGTGTAAATATTAATTTATAATTATTTAACATTGTATAAAAGAAAAATAGATAATTAATTTGGTTAATTTATTTTAGATAAGTTTGACGAGTCAGCTCAACATAATTCAACTGAAATTGTTAAATTCCCAGCAACCATGTTTACAAATTCTGCAAAAACTACTTTTGGTAAGTTAATAAAATATCACAACAAGTGTAAATTTATTATTTAATTATTAAATAAATACAACTGTAAATTAAAAGAAAGCATAACAATATTTATAATATGTTTATTGAATTTTTTGTTAAGGTGGAGTTTCTAATGCAGCTCAAGGTAGTCCATTTGGTCAACCAGCAGCAACATCATTTGGCCAAGCATTAACAGCAAGTGGTTTTGCTACACCAACTATTGGATTAAATTGGGGTGTACCAGCAAATACAAGTTTATTTGGTACTCAACAAAATGCAAATACAAGTTTATTTGGTACAAATAGTACAACACCAGCATTTGGACAAGCATCAATACCAACTGGTTTTGGTACGTCAACAAGTACTGGATTAAATTGGGGTGCACCAGCACAACAATCAGTACAACAATCAACATCATTTGGACAAACAAATACAGCAACAACATCACATATATTTAGTTCACCAAGTTTTTTGGGACCAACAGCTACTGTTAGATTTTCACCAGTATTATCAACTGATATAATGGTGAGAAATAATGAAACAGTAAATATACAAACACGTCATCAATGTATAACGGGTATGGAAGAATATAAGGATAAATCATTTGAAGAGCTACGTCTTGAACATTATCAAGCTGGTTTAAAACGAAAAATGATATTTCGTCAACCACCATCAAGTAGATTTGGTGAAAATAATTACATTTTATGTCATCCAAAACCAACACCAAGTACAACAACTGGTAATTTATTTGCTCCAACAACACCACGAGCATTTAGTCAACCAGCTAATATCGGTCTATTTGGTGCAAGTAATCCAACATCAATATTACAACCGTCTCGTTTAAGCTGGGGTCAAAGTTTTAACACATTTAATGAGGAAGCACCAACAGCACTTCTTGAATCTTCAAATAATTCTTTATTCGTACAACAAACTACACCACCTTTTGGAAGACCATCTTTCGACGATTTAAGGTAATAATTTTTATAATATATAAATATTTATTTTATTTTTAGGTTTTTATCATATTAATTTTATTTAATAGCTTTAAAATAATTTTTATTTCTTCATGGGTGTTTAAACTAATTTATTATTTTTGTTTTTCTTGTAGAAAACCTTTGGAAAAAGTAGAAAATTTTACATCATGGTGTGTCACTAATACATTTGTTAAAAAAGATAGCTTCAAATGGACAATTGAAAATTTTAGATATCGAACAGAAACACGTGGTGAGTCAATTAAATCATCAATATTTACATCTGCACAAGGAAGTGAATGTGAACATAATTGGCGTTTTGATTATTATCCAAATGGTTGTTATGATAGTAGTATGGATTTTGTTGGACTGAAAATTAATTTGCTGGATGACAAACATCCAGATAACATTCAAGTCACCATGAAAATTTCAATTTTAAATTCTTTTGATCAACCAGTACATACTGTTGGTGAAAATGCCATGACAATAACAATTCCAGAAACAGGAATTATTTATTGTCCTAATTTTTTGAACAAAAAAGAAATTATTAACAATTCTTTTTCTTTCTTTCCAAATGATAACTTGAAAATACTTTTTGAAATTGGTACAATGATTGGAACTTCAACAAAATCCAAAGAAACAAAACAAGCATATTCACCAAAAGATCAACTACGTGATCAAATATTTGAATATTTTAATTCTGAAAAATTGTGTGATGTTGTTATTGAAGTTGATGAATCAGAAATTAAAGCCCACAAGTTAATTCTATCAACTCAAAGTCCAATATTTGCTGCAATGTTTGATGAAGAAGTCAATAAAAATCGTATTAAAATTGACGACATGAAGCTTGATGTTGCAAAACAATTGTTGGAATTTATTTATACAAATAAAAAACCAACAAGAATCAATGAATTTACAACTGAGCTGATAATTGCTGCACAAAAATATCAAATTGCTGGATTAAGAATTATGTGTGAAGAAATTTTGTTTGATTCATTATCAATTGACAATGCCATAAAAACTTTGCTTCTTGCACACAAGCATGACATCAACGAGTTGAAAGATTTTGTTATTAAATTTATCCAGACTCATGGAAGCATACTGAGATCAAATGAATTCAAGGATTTGGAAAATGAACGTCCTGCTTTAGCTATGGAAGTATATCGTGTAATTGCCATTGAAAAAGCAGATAATCAAGTATTCAACTATTTCAAATGAAATGCCAGTGTTTATTATAAAAAAAAAATACAAAACAAGTACCTTATTTTTAAGTAAAATTTAACGAAAAATAATGAATATGTAATTTAAATTTAAACAAGTTATTTATACTCAATATTAAATAATAAACAATATTAAATTGTTTAAATTTTTTTGGATACGAGGTTGATGAATATTCATTTAAAGCATAAGAATCTAAAAACATTTGACTGTGTAATTTAATAAATATCTTTTTTCTAAAATAAATTATATGTTGACGTTATTGTATTTCTATTTTTATTTATATAAAAGTCATCAATTTCACATTTATCTTCAGGTAAATTTAAAAAAAAAAACAAATATTCAATTCATAAATAACTGATATTACTGATGAATCATCAGCACGACATCTTTATCATACAATATTTTTCATAATAATCTTTTTCAATATGACAAATTATTCTTTTAAATAAATAAATAAATAAATGTAATCCCACCTACGATTTGTATTGATTTGTATTAGTTGTAATAGAAAACAATTTGGACAATTAAATAGGAGAAATTTTAGGTGACGAGCGCCCTCGCACACTCTACGTTTTGCATTTTTTGAGCATCAGCTAGATCAGTCGATCACTGATCGACAATTTGTATTGACATTCAACAGCACGTTGTTTACAACGTGTATATATTATTAAATTATCAACGTTATTTTGATATACGTATTTTCCAATGTTTTCCAATTTCTAATTTACTCATACTGAATAGTGACTACTGAATCATCCAGTCCACATTGTCAGCTCCAACGTACTTAACGTGTTTACTGTGTTTACTTTTATTTTTGTGTTTATTAACGTTATTTTTCAATTTCTTGTTGACTCATACTGAACATCTTGCATCAGCTCTCACCAGCACCAACGTGCTAAAAGTTTTTCACTTTCATTTCTGTGTTTTACTGATAAACAACAATGTCGACTGATAAAAATAATAATTCTGGTAAGTAAATAAAATTATTACAACACGTGTAAATATTAATTTATAATTATTTAACATATTAATATTAATATTATAATTAATTTGGTTAATTTATTTTAGATGAGTTTGACAAGACAGCTCAAAGTTTATCTGGTTCAAATGTTTTTAAATCTACACCAGGTCTCTTTTCTGGTGATTCAACAAATGAAAAATCACGTTCTCAATGTATAACAAGTGCGAAAGAATTTAAAGAGAAATCAGTTGAAAAATTACAACTTGAAGATGATGAAGCTGGTTTGAAAGAACGAGAAGAACAAACAAATGGTTTATTTAGTGAATCAAGTGGATCATTGGGTTTTATTGATCTAAATAAGCCAACAAGTACATTACTTAGTCAACCATCATCAAGTTTATTTGGTGGAAATAATAAAACATCACTAAGTAATCCAACACCAACACCAAGTACAAAAACTGGTGGTGTATTTGGTTCAACAACAACACAATCATTTGGTAAAACAGCAACAAGTCAACCATCATTTGGTAGTAATGATTTACCTAAAATTGTTAAATATAGTTTAGAAGAACCAGAAGAACAAACAATCGGTTTATTTAGTAGATCAAGTGAATCGTTGGGCTTTATTGATCCAAATAAACCAACAACAAGTGCATTATTTAGTCAACCATCATCAAGTATATTTGGTGAAAATAATAAAACATCACTAAGTAATCCAACACCAACACCAAGTACAAAAACTGGTGGTTTATTTGGTTCAACAACAACACAATCATTTGGCAAAACAGCAACAAGTCAATCATCATTTGGTAGTAATGATTTAAAACCAGCAAGTACACCTTTATTTGGATCGAAACAAAATGCAAATGTAAGTGTAAGACCAATAATACAACCGGCTAGTTCTGGTTGTGGACTAAGTTTTAACACATTTAATGGGAAGGCACCAACAGAACAACAACAACAACAACCAACACAATTTGGACCAACGAATAATAATAATTCAATTTCTAAGTTTTCGTATAATCCTTCATCCATTCCACAAACTAAACCAGCTTTTGGAATAACATCTTTCAGTGATTCAAAGTAATAATTTTTATAATACATATTTATTTTATTTTTAAGTTTTTATCATTAATTTTTTTTAATCAATAGTTTTGAAATAATTTTTATTTTTTCATGTGTGTTTAAACTAATATATTATTTTTGTTTTTCTTGTAGAAAACCTTTGGATAAAAAAGAAAATTTAACATCATGGTGTGTCACTCATACATTTGTTAAAAAAGATAGCTTTAGATGGACAATTGAAAATTTTAGATATCGAACAGAAGCTCGTGGTGAGTCAATTGAATCATCAATATTTACATCTGGACAAGGAAGTGAATGCGAGCATAATTGGCGTTTTGATATTTATCCAAATGGTTATTATGACAGTAGTATGGATTTTGTTGGCCTGAAAATTAATTTGCTAGATGACAAACATCCACATATTATTCAAGTCACCATGAAGATTTCAATTTTAAATTCTTATGATAATCCAGTACATACTGTTGGTAAAAACGCCATGACAATAACAATTCCAGAAACAGGAATTATTTATTGTCCTAATTTTTTAAATAAACAAGAAATTATTAATAATTCTTCTTGTTTATTGTCAAATGATAACTTGAAAATACTTTTTGAGATTGGAACATTGATTGGAACTTCAACAAAATCCAAGAAAATAAAACAAGCATATTCACCAAAAGATCAATTACGTGATCAAATATTTAAATATTTTAATTCTGATAAATTAAGTGATGTTGTTATTGAAGTTGATGGAACAGAGATTAAAGCCCACAAGTTAATTTTATCAACTCAAAGTTCAATATTTGCTGCAATGTTTGATGAAGAAGTCAATAAAAATCGTATTAAAATTGACGACATGAAGCTTGATGTTGCAAAACAATTGTTGGAATTTATTTATACAAATAAAAAACCAACAAAAATCAATGAATTTACAACTGAGCTTATAATTGCTGCACAAAAATATCAAATTGCTGGATTAAGAATTATGTGTGAAGAAATTTTGTTTGATTCATTATCAATTGACAATGCCATAAAAATTTTGCTCCTTGCACACAAGCATGACATCAACAAGTTGAAAGATTTTGTTATTGAGTTTATCCAGACTAATGGAAGCATACTGAGATCAAATGAATTCAAGGATTTGGAAAATGAACATCCTGCTTTGGCTATGGAAGTATATCGTGTAATTGTCATTGAAAAAGCAGATAATTAAGTATTCAACTATTTCAAATGAAATGCCAGTGTTTATTATAAAAAAAAAAAAATACAAAACAACTACCTTACTTTTAAGTTAAATTTAATGAAAAATAATGAATATGTAATTTAAGTTTAAACAAGTTATTAATACTCAATATTAAATAATAAATATATTAAATTTTTAAATTGTTTGCGGATACGAGGATGATGAATATTCATTTAAAGCATGAGAATCTAAAAACATTCGACTGTGTAATTTAATAAATATCTTTTTTCTAAAATAATTATATGTTGGTCTTATTCTATTTCTATTTTTATTCATAAAAGTCATTAATTTCATATTTATCATTTTGGACAAATAGAAAAATGCTAGGTAACGAGCGCCCTCGTTTACTCTACGTTTGGCATTTCTTGAGCATCAGCTAGATCAGTCGATCACTGATCGACAACTTGTATTAACATTTGACAGCACGTTGTTTACAACGTGTATATATTATTAAATTATCAACGTTATTTTGATATACGTATTTTCCAATTTCTACTTGACTCATACTGACTTATACTGAATAGTGACTACTGAGTCATCCAGTCCACATCATCAGCTCCAACGTACTCAACGTGTTCATTGTGTTCACTTTTATTTTTGTGCTTATCAACGTTATTTTCCAATTTCTAGTTGACTCATACTGAGTCATCCAGTCCACAGCTTGCATCAGCTCCAACGTACTAAAAGTTGTTCATTTTGATTCCTGTGTTTTACTGATTAACAACGATGTCGACTGACAAAAATAATAATTCTGGTAAGTGAATAAAATTATTACAACACGTGTAAATTAATTTATAATTATTTAACATTGTAGAAAAAATAATATTAATATTACAATTAATTTGGTTAATTTATTTTAGATGAGTTTGATAAGACAGCTCAAAGTCTGTCTGCTACAAATGTTTTTAAATTTACATCAGGTCTTTTTTCTGGTGATTCAACAAATGAAAAATCACGTTCTCAATGTATACCAAGTACGAAAGAATTCAATGAGAAACCAGTTAAAATATTACGTACTGCACATGTTTCATATGGTTTAGAAGAATCAGATGAAGAAACAGATGGTTTAGGAGTAGAAGAATATCAAACAAATGGTTTATTTAGTAAATCAAATGAATTGTTCGGTTTTATTGATCCAAATAAGCCAACAACAAGTACATTATTTAGTCAACCAGCATCAAGCACATCTGGTGAAAACAATAAAACATCACTGGGTAACCCAACACCACCACCAAGTATGGCAGCTGGATTTGGTTCAGGAACAGCACAATCATTTAGCGAAAAAGTAACAAGTCCACCAGCATTTGGTAGTAATAATTTAAGAAGTACACCTTCATTTGGATTGGGAAAAAATGCATATGGAAGTGTAACACCAATAATACAACCGGCTAGTTTTGGTTGTGGTGTAAGTTTTAACTCATTTGATTGGAAGGCACCAACAGAACAACATCAACAACAACAACAACCAACGCAATTTGGACCAAGAAATAATGATAATTCAATTTCTGAGTTTTCGTATAATCCTTTATCCATTCCAAAAACTAAACCAGCTTTTGGAATAACATCTTTCAACAATTCAAAGTAATAATTTTTATAATACATATTTATTTTATTTTTAAGTTTTTATCATTAATTTTTTTTAATTAATATTTATAAAATAATTTTTATTTTTTTATGTGTATAAATTAATTTATTATTTTTATTTTTTTTTTTAGAAAAATCTTGAATGAAAGAGAAAATTTAACATCATGGTGTGTCACTAATACATTTGTTAAAAAAGATAGCTTCAAATGGACAATTGAAAATTTTAGATACCGAACAGAAACTCGTGGTGAGTCAATAAAATCATCAATATTTACATCTGGACAAGGAAGTGAATGCGAGCATAAATGGCGTTTTGATATTTATCCAAATGGATATTATGATAGTAGTATGGATTTTGTTGGCCTGAAAATTAATTTGCTGGATGACAAACATCCAGATAACATTCAAGTCACCATGAAGATTTCAATTTTAAATTCTTTCAATTATCCAGTCCATACTGTTGGCGAAAACTCAATGACAATAACAATTCCAGAAACAAGAATTATTTATTGTCCTAATTTTTTAAATAAACAAGAATTTATTAATAATTCTTCTTCTTTCATACCATATGATAACTTGAAAATACTTTTTGAAATTGGTACAATGACTGGAACTTCAACAAAATTAAAGAAAAAAAAACAAGCATATTTACCAAAAGATCAATTACGTGATCAAATATTTAAATATTTTAATTCTGATAAATTAAGTGATGTTGTTATTGAAGTTGATGGAACAGAGATTAAAGCCCACAAGTTAATTTTATCAACTCAAAGTCCAATATTTGCTGCAATGTTTGATGAAGAAGTCAATAAAAATCGTATTAAAATTGACGACATGAAGCTTGATGTTGCAAAACAATTGCTGGAATTTATTTATACAAATAAAAAACCAACAAGAATCAATGAATTTACAACTGAGCTGATAATTGCTGCACAAAAATATCAAATTGCTGGATTAAGAATTATGTGTGAAGAAATTTTGTTTGAGTCATTATCAATTGACAATGCCATAAAAACTTTGCTTCTTGCACGCAAGCATGACATCGACGAGTTGAAAGATTTTGTTATTAAATTTATCCAGACTCATGGAAGCATACTGAGATCAAATGAATTCAAGGATTTGGAAAAAGAACGTCCTGCTTTGGCTATGGAAGTATTTCGTGCAATTGCCATGGAAAAAACAGATGAATAATTATTCAACAATATCAAATTAAATGCCAATGTTTATTATTTAAAAAAATACAAAACAACTACCTCATTTTTAAGTCAAATTTAATGAAAAATAATGAATATGTAATTTTAATTTAAACGAGTCATCAATACGCAATATTGAATAATAAATATATTAAATTTTTAAATTGTTTAAAACAAAAAAAAAACCTGTTATTATTTTTTTTTATAAAACAACATGTAGGCTGTTTTTCTATCATCTTTTTTTGTAACAATTGTTTCATCAATTTTCTTGACAATACTGTCATTAAATTCATACCAGCTAAAATACAAAAAAAAAAAAACATTTAAAATCATTCCATTTGAAATAAATATTCGTTAATAATTAGTTTATAATAATAAAATTTACCTGTTGGTATCAGAATGAAATATATAGGAAAAATAATGACCAACTTTGAGTAATTGTTGTCCACTAGTATCTTCATGAACAATAACACCAACCAAGTCAAACTCTTCTTGCTGTTCCATTGAATCTTGTTGATCATTATCATCATCCAAAAATTTATTCATTTTTAATCCTTTTGTTGGAAAATTAACATGACAATTATTTTTTGTTCCATCATTACAAAATCGCATCAATTGAATAATCATCACTGGTGGAAGTTCAAGTGGTTCTAGTATTATTGTACGACTTTGACTACCACAACCATCAACTGCACAATTTGTATTATCCAATGGTTGTTCCTCGAAATATTTCTTAAGACAATTCTAATATTCATAAAAAAAAACAACAGATATTTATTTAAATCAAAAAAAGTAAATATTCAATTTAATGATAGAAAAAAAATGTCTGAACAACTAACAGCAAGTGAAATATCGTCTTCAGCTGGTAGAGGAGCCAATAAAATATATTCTGTTTTTCTAGAATCACTCTCATTGAGACAAGATCGACATAGAATTTTTTGTCTCACTGTCATTTCAAAAGTATCTTTGATAATCGAACGTTCTTCTGATAAAATTCCATCATTTTCCTTTAACAAAAAAACCAATAAAATTATTAATGTATACACAACATCATTTACAGATAATAAAATTATATATTTACCATTTTTAAATCATTATGAAGTTCATTGAATAATAGTGTCAAAAATTCTTGTGAATCTTGTTGATCATCAACATTAAAATTTTTTTGAATTCCAACATGTTTTTTAAATGCATCCTTAAATACAAAATAAACAAATGTAATTGTTAATAATTAAAATATTAAATTTATAAATAATTTAACAAATTAAATATACCTTGAATGAACGAGGTGTAAATGCTGGTTGATTAATTTCATTTAATTTTTTCAACATTTTGATAAATTCACCAGCAACTGATCCTTTTTCGTATTTCATTTTTAATATATGCTTTTTAAATTCATCAATTTTATCAAGACACTGAATTGCACAATTCATGTAGCATGTTTTACCACCAATATTAGCAAGACCTCTTAGCCCAGGTTCTTGTTGAATAACTTCATCATTTTCATATCTTGATAAAATTAAATCTTCTGTTTGTAATGTTTTCTTTAAATTTGTTTTTCTTTTTGGTTTAATTTTTGATCTAGTTCCTGGTTTAATATTTTTGTTCTTTTTTTTAATTGATATATTTATTCTATCAACATCTGGTAGTATTTGAGAATCAGTTAGCTCATCATGAAGATTATTATGAATTTCATTGAAGTTTGTTTTGGTCAATGGATATTGTAATGATGTTCCAACTCGAGTTGTTGTTTGTTGACCTTGGTTATTTAATTGTAATTGACTTTCATCTGTGTTATTTTCTTCACTCTCTTCTTCTTCATGTTCTTCTTCATCATTATCATCAAACTTTGAATAAAGTTGCATTATTTTTTCTTCCCAAATACCATGCTCTTTTTGTAAATTATCCAAACGTTTTACAAGTGACTGATAAGAAGATCGTAAAACTTGGATCATCTTTTCATGCTTGTTCAATTTTATCATACCAATGTAGCTGATATTTTCAATTTTATTCTCAATATATTCTTTGTTTTTTGTAATATTATTGAGTTTATTAAATTCTCTTGCTAATTTATATTTAAATAATTTACGATCACTGCTTGTACTTGATGAAGAATAATTATTCGAATAATCTTTAGTCAAATTAATATAATTATTTTCCCATTTAATTTCATTTTTTCTTATGTCAATGAGTTTTTCATATAATTGTATTACAGTATTATATAATCTACATGATTTTTTCATTTCAAGTATTACTTGGATTCTTTGTACCTCACTGGAAATATAATCAGCTGGTAAAATTTCATTTTTATTAAATTTAAAATACCAGTGTGGATATTCAATGTCACCAATTGGTTCATCACGATGTTGGAATGCATGTAATGGTATTAATTTATCATGAGGATTTGTTAATATTTTTGGACAATTTGTAATTAATGCTGAGTAACCACCTTCAACAATTGATACATTTTTACAACGACCAAAATCCCATTTTGTTAATATTATTCTCATTAATTCAGCTTTACGATTTTCTGTGATGTTATCTTTTGTTGTTGACCAGTCTAAAATAAATACTTTACCAGCGTAGTATCGTTCATGAAATAATTTTTGATGTGTAACATCATTGTACTGACGTGTGTCCTTGTTGTAGACTGAATTACTAAGTTTTGTCTCTTGAAGATATGCTTCATATACAGATGCTCTTTCTCTATTAATAAAAAAATAAATTAATTAATTAAATACTCATGATTAATAGTTGAAATAAATTCTTACCCAAGCTTGATGGCATCTTCTTGTATGAAAACAATACGATCATTCTTAACATGATTATTTAAAAAATCATTTTTTGGTCTAACATCAATGATTAGATTCAACTTTTGATTATCAATGTTTTGACAAAACGTTGACCAACTGACAAATTTATCAGATGAATTCCATCCAGTAGAAGACTCTGGTATGTCTGATGTATTCATTGATTCATCAACCTGGTGATTATCGTTCTTGTCACTCTTATCAGAGCCAAATAAACTGCTTCCTCGTGATGACATCATCTCGAGAGGCATTGCAATGCTCCAGTTAATATTATAACACAACTAACACAAGATGAACGACTATTTTTTTAGCAACAATAAACAATTAATTATTGTTCATTGTTTGTTACAATTATTGATAGAATTTTAAGAGAATAAATTCGATGAATTTGTTGGAATAATAATTGGAGCAATATGAATTATAATTAACCATAAAAAAAATTCAACAAAGGACGCTTTTAGGACGCTCTCTTTTTTCTCTCTCTCTTCTTAAAAAACACTTTTTTATTTTATTTTTTATTTATTACCAATGACAGAGCTAATATCCCCACTTAGTCCGAGCCCTTTTTTTTATTCTCGTGGACAATTATCATTGGCTTAATTTAACCGCCAATATTTTAAATCATTTTTAAATTGATTAAATAGTTTTTAAAATATTTATTTCAATATAAATCAACAGGGAGCATGATTAATTATTATATTTTTCAAGTAAATAGATAAATAAAGAAATAAAAAAATTATTATCTCAAATAAAAGTCATATTTCTTAATGTTTTTTGTATAAATTTAATGTCCAAATAATTTTACTTGGATTTTAAAAATAATAAACCTTGACATATATACTTTTGATTAAACTGGCTTTAAAAAAAATGTATAAACTTTTTGGGATAATTAATTTTGACCTAATATTTTTATCAAATGAATGAAGAAAAAAAAATTATATCTACTGATTATTATTTATTTTTAAACGCATTGAAAAGCTAAACATCTTGAAAAAAAAAAAAACATAAACAAGATAAAAAAGAGTGAAATAAATTATAAATCATCTGATAAACAGCTAAATTCAAATGAAAAATTAATAAACAATGCTGTTTGTTCAAAATAAATAAACCATATTTTTTATTTTTCTATAATACAGTCTTTTATTGAACTTTTTATTAGAAAATATAATTATTTATTGAATACAGCCATACAGGTCAACAAGGCCAGTCAACACGTGATATCTTTTATTTTTTTTTTTTCTTGTGAAAAAAATCTCCAAGAGATACATATGAATCCAGTTATTGTTTTGGTGGCAACGAAGCAAGTGTCAAGTGTATTTTCTCACAGTTCTTGAACACATTTATAAATAATTAAATAAATTAATTAAAACTTTGATTTTTGTCAATGAAATTATTGACGTTAAATTGAAGAATAAAATATTTATCAATTTAAATTATTAAATCACTGATCATCAACAGGTAATTGACATTTTTTTTTAAAATTTATTTACGTATTTTTTTAGATTTTTTTCCTTTTTATATCTCAATTGATATAAATGAATAATAAAAATAGAAGATTGATTAAATGATTAGATGTATTTTTGACAATTTTATGCAGCTGATAAAAAAAAACATGGAAAGATTAGATTTGCATGAAAACAAAGTGAAAAATAAAATTTCAAAATTGCGTCAAGCAATTCCTCAATTTTGTGCAGTTGGTGCTGAAAATTTATTACTAGTTACACTTGGTTCTACAATTGGATTTTCATCAATTCTCATACCAGAATTGACTAAAGATAAGGCAGATATATTTCTTGACCGTGATGACGAGTCATGGATAAGTAAGTAGCACATTAAAACAACAAGTATTTTAAGTCAATAATTTTATTTTTAATTGCAGCTTGTATAAATTTATTTACTGCACCATTTGGCTGCTTGTTAAGTGGTCTAGCATCAACATATTTTGGTAGAAAAACAACAATGCAATTGGCAATGTTTCCTTATATATTAAGCTGGTTAATTTTTTATTTATCAACAACTAAACAAATGTTGTTTATTGCACTTGCATTGGCTGGATTAAATAATGGTATTGTTGAAGCATCAATATTGACTTATGTTGCTGAAGTATCACAGCCTCATTTGCGAGGAATATTGTCATCTACATTGAGTGTTGCTGTTATTCTTGGATTTCTTACTCAATCACTCACAACAACATTAACAAATTGGCGAACAACTTGTCTTGTTAATATAACATATCCTGTAATTGGTTTTATAGCATTTTGCTTGGTTCCAGAAAGTCCATATTGGCTAGCAGGTTATTAAATTACAAAAACATATTCATAAGTTTTTTAATCATTCATTTTGTAAATTTATTTTTTTAGAAAAACAACAAATTGTTAATGCTGAAAAAGCACTTTGTTGGCTAAGAGGATGGGTATCCAGTTGTCAAATTAAAAATGAACTTGAAATTATTTGCATCACTGTCAAGCCAAAAGATAACAAGCATGAAAATAAAAAACATTGGAAAGAGTTTACAAAACAAACATTTATATCACCATTTATATTGGTCATTGTTTGTTTTGTTATTGTTAATTTTGCTGGTTCTGTTTGTATTCAAACATATTCTGTTGAAATATTTAAAGAACTCAAAACACCAATTGACATTAAAATGGCACCAGTTTATTTGATACTTGCTCAATTAATTGGAACAATAATTTGTGTTGTTTCAATATTTTTTACTGGCAGAAGAACAATCAATTTTATTTCAATTGCAGGAGGTGGTTTATGTTCTTTAGGAATTTCAATTTATATTTATCTTATTGATGAAAATAAATACACCTGGTTACCAACATTGTTACTTATTGGCACAGGATTTATTTCACATATTGGAATTAGATTATTAGTGTGGATTATTGTTGGAGAAGTTTTTCCTTCAAAGGTAATTTTAAATATATATTTTTTGTATATTTTTTATTGTATATACTAAATTTGTTTTTATGTTTATTAAGGTTAAATCAATTGCTACGAGTGTTGCTGTTGCAATTAATTACGCATTTTCAGGTATAGCTAATAAAACTTATCTTGGTTTAAATGATATTATTGGTTTGTCTGGAACATTTATGCTATATGCTATTATTTATTTAATCGGTCTTGTTGCACTTTATTTTATGCTACCAGAAACAGAAGGTAAAACACTTCAAGAAATTCAACAACATTATTCTGGTATTCATAAATTAAATAAAAATCAACAAAAAGAACAAATAATATTAATTTAATTATTATAATAATCGTTAATATATTTTTTTAATAATATTTATTTATATACATATTTTCTTGTAAACATTTATTTTATATAACTAAAATATAAAAAGGAAAAAAAAAATACTTGACATTTATTTTATCAACATTTGTGGTTCAACTTCCTTACAATGTTTAATGGCAATATCATCAGGAGATTATTCCACCCACTGAGCTCATCGGGGTATCACGTAAAAGGTTATTCGACGTAAAAAAAAAAAAATAGAATGAAAAAAAAAAAAAGATCGATTTCAAACGAGTAATGTTGTTCAGCTTTAACTAACGCAATATTGTTTTTCAATTAAAAAAAAAAGCATAATTCAAGTAATTATTAACAATATTTATAAATAAATTTAATATTTTAATAATAAAAATTAAAATATTAAATTTATTAATAAACTTTTCAATTATTTTAAATTGTTTGCTCATTTTTTTTGGTAAATTTTAAATAATTTTTAGATAAAAAAATAGGAAATATTTTTAGTTTATTTTATTTCATTGGGAATATTGCCTAGCAAGATTTTCTGTATAAGGCTTATAATAATATGTATACCACGTGTTTCTGTAGGCAAGAAAAAAAAAAAATATATGTATCCAAGTATGCGCAAGCGTTACGACGAAAGAGTTAACCGCGAGACAGTCGTGAGTCAAGTTTCGAATCACGTTGTTGATTTGTGATTCTACTCATTAAGTGACACCATGTGTTTGACAGTTAAATAAATAAATAATAACAATAATCAAAAGTTAAATAAACAATAAATATAAATAAACAGATAAATAATTAAATCTGTAACGAAAAAAAACGAGAGAAATAATGAAAAAAAAAAACGACAAAAAAAAGCACAAGTAAATTAAATAAATAAATAATTTACATGTAAAAATTATTAAAGAAAAAATTAATTATCATTAACAAGTGTCATTGATCAATTGGTACATGTAATTTAGCCTTTTTTTTAAATTAAAATCTTTCACATGATTTGTTTTGTCACATTACATCAATGAAATAATTTTTTTTAAATAAAATAAATGGCTAAAAATGAATTAAATTAATTTAAAAAAAAGCTGTTTGATCGTTTGTGTCATCATTTATATAAAAAATTCTGTGTTGTGACATTTGACATGGCTACAATTTGATAAAAGTGATCCAACTTCCGTCAATTTCATCATAAAAATAAAAAACGAATATTTTTTTTTTCAATTTCTTTTGACTATTTTATTTATTTTATCGTTATTTATTATGATTATATTTTCATTATCATTATTTCAAGTTCAATGGTGATTTATTTATCATATCGTGTTGGAATTTTTTTTTTTATTTACTCGTTATTTATATCGTTTATTTATCAATTTATATTTAATGGATCAGTGATTTTATTGAATGATTATAAACAAGCATGAGTTTGATTATAAAATTTAGTGACAGTGTTTGTTTAATTTTACAAAAAAATATATAAATAAATAATTAAAAAATATAAGCAATATGTTTATAAACATTTAAAGATAATTGGTTAATTTTTTTTATTATAATTGTGTTTATTAAAAATGAATAGACATCGATATTCGTCAGTTGAATCATTTGGCAATGAGGTAAATTTTTTTTATTTACTATCAAATTTATTTTAATAATATTTATAAAATTTAAATAATAATATACATAAATACAAATTTATTTAAATTATTTATATATTTTATTTTTTAAAAGAGAATTTGTTTTATTCATTGACCTTGTTTTTCATATGAAGCAGCAATACACAAGGTCATATAAGATTTAAAAAAAAAAAAAAAAAAAATTATTATTTTACCTTCTTTTTGTTCACGCACTAGACCGACATAATTGAGTAATCATCTACATGATGACCCTTGAACACTTCTCAATATAAACATATTTTTTTTATAAATTTATTATTATTAAAAATATTTTTCTCCAAAATTAAAGTGTCCTTCGAGTGTTTCAATTCAACACGAATAAAATCGCATGTCATATCTAATTCAAAAATGAAATAAAAAAAAATGATAAAATTTTTTTTTTTAAGAATGATGTCATGATGGCATGATATAAATATTTTATTTCTAAGAATAATATAATTGAAATTAATATTATATGTATGATGAATATTAAATTTATTTATTATTTATAATAATATATATAAATTAATTCGCAAATTTATGTCGTAAGTAATATAACAACAAAATTTTATTTACAAATATGTTGAATAAATAAGAGTGCAACCATGCTTATCGATGACTCATAGAAATTATTATTTACATTTAAAATTTAATATAAATATAAAGCTGAAAAAATTCATATAATTATTGTTAATTTATTAAACAAAAAATTATATTTATTTTACAATTTTTTATTATTTAATTCAATTGATTTTTATTTATACAATTTCGAAAACTATTTCGAAATATAACGTGGCTATAGTTAATTTTTTTTAATGACATTATTTTTTTGATAAATAATCAGTAAGATAATATATATAAAAATAAAAATATTTCTTGTGTATTATTTAGAGGTTTTTTTTTATCGAAAAAATATTATTTTATATTTTTTTAATGACCAGTCAATTTGTTGTACAAACATTAAAAAATTTTAAGTATATTTGTTTGCCCAGATATCTAAATAAAAAGAGACATTGAATAGTTTACATTGAAAATAATAGTTGTTTCAAAATATACATCTATTCATTTTTTTTTTTTAACATAAATATAAATTATTTAAACAAGATCAACAATTATTTTATTGTAATGACATACTTTGAATTGTTCAGCTAAATAATACTGAGATAACGAAAAAAAAAATAAATAAATAATAAAATATATTCTGAAAATTGTTCAGGTATATATAGCCTCTCGTTTTAATAATACAACAAGTCAACTAATTGCTTGCTTACATTGTGATTTAATTAACAAAATAATATACATTTCAATCAATACCAAGTAATTAAAAAAAAACCAATTAATTATGACACATTAAATTCATTTAATTTTAGCACAATCTATTTGTTAAATAACTAACAAATAAATAATTTTAAAATATACGTAATTAAATAAATAAATAATATTTATTTAAAGTATCGAGATAATTTTTTTTTTTTTGGTACAAATTAGAGGATTTTTTTTTTCGTTTAAATTTATTGATTCAACAAAATAAATGTTTGTTGAAAAAATAAAAATGATAGTGAAAATAATGAGTCACTGTTCGTGTGGATTAACGTAGAATTATTTTTTATTATTATCATGATTTTTTTAAATTGTTTTATTTGGTTCAAATGTTAGTTGAATTTTTTGTAGAAATATTTTTTCAATTTTATGTTGAGAAAACTAAATTATTTCAAGGGTTTCTTCTTTGCTATAATTTGATTAAATTTTATACTTGAAATATATATGAAAATATTTTATTTAATTATTTATTTTTTTATGTTAATTATAAATACAACGAAATTCATGAATTTTAGGAATTCATGCAACTGTTATACATGAATTCTCATTACCCAAAAACAATAACGAAATTAAAAAAATATAAATTACACATTTTAATTATAATTAAGACTCTTTTTTTTGTTTGCATAATTTTTAACAAATTGATTTCGTTAATACAAAATTATTAAAATTTTTTCTGTTATAAATTAGTAGATTTTTTGATTTGATAACAATATATTTTTTTATGATGATTAATAATTGTGATAATAATCTGCCACTCCTGTTTTTGAGATATCTAAAAGCTGCGCCTATTGATCAAAATTTTTTTATTATTTTTTTAATTCCTTGTTTAAGTGTTTATATTTTTATTGGCTTTTGAATTTTTATATTTTGTAAAATACATAGTTTTATAATTTTTTTCTTTTGTTGAAAAATTTTTTAGCTTTGAGAAAATTAATTGTACATTAATATAATTAATTACAGTGACTAAAAGAGTCAATGGATTTATTAAAATTTATTATTTTAAAAATACAATTAAGTATAATTATTGAGGTGTAATTTTTGTAACGAGTTATAATTTTTTTTTAAATTTTAAATCGCTTCATAGCAACGACACGTTGACTTGGATATTGATGTAACAAATGTAATAAAAAATACGAATGATTTCTCTTTTATATCATTCAAATTTCAAACACGCAAAATATATTTTTAATTAATGATTTTCTTTTATTATTAAATCATAAATATATATGCAGTTTTTTTATTTTTAACTTGAGAAATCTGACACTTGGATATACTTATTAAAATTTATTTTTTCTATTTATATATTTTGTTAATTTCTCATTCAAGAAAAACCTATCTCAACTAATTTTACTTTTACCAACCAATAAAATTAATTACCATGACTTGAAAATATTATCAAGCAACAAGATGTCATTATTTATTAAAAAAATACAAATTTAAACTCATTAGTAATCTTTATATTTAATTTTAAAAAATTTCACAAAGAAAGTTACTATTTTCTTTTTAATTTAATTATAAAATTTTATTGTTTTTTAAAAAAAAAAACATTTATATAGTTTATTTTTATCATTTTTATTAACCATTTAATAATTTAATAAAAAAAAAAAATTTAATAATACTAAAAAGATTTGTTAAAAAATCAATAAATTATTATTTCTTTTTTTAATAAATTTTATACTTGTAATTAAATATTTAATAGTTTATTTTTTTGTAATAAAAAAATATTTTATAAATTTTTTAATTTACGATGTTTTGGCATATTTTTTAGTGTCATCGTAATTTTTTTTTTTTACAACTATATTTACTTTAATTATTGTGTAATTTATATTTAGAAAATAAAATGAAAAATATAATATTTTTAAAATTTACTTTTATATATAACTTAGAAATTATTTTTTTTTTCATTCACAATAATTAATCTGTTTTAAATTAGACATTACATGTAATTTCACTTGGTGTAAAAAAATTCTCTTAATTTTCTCAATTCTCTCTCATCAAAACCAACAGATTTATCTTGACTATTTTTTATTTATAAAATTAAAATGACACGTAAAAGGAAACAGTGGGCTGCTTTGTTTATTTTACGCCTCTTATAAAATACCACATTAAACAAAAATAAAAAATAAATAAAAAACTCTCATCAATTCCCAGAATATAAAATAATAATTACAAACACATGTATTAATAATTTTTCTATTTTCATTATTTTAATATATTAATCATAATTTACAAATAATTTTTATATTTAATTTTTTTTTCATCAAAATTTTCTTTCAATTACAATAATGATTATTTGAATTAGCATTAATGAATTATTGAAAGATGAATTATTTTAATTATTATTAATTTATTAATCATTGATATTGATATTTTTATTTTTTTTTAAATTGTATTTTGTGTTTGAAAAATCGTGGGAAGTACGTCTCGACTTGTGTGAAACTTGTGAGTGAATAAATTCGAATGGTCTTGGTGTCATGAATAATGCATAAGTTAACACTGATGCTTTGGATCATAATGCGTGGGGATATGTCTATGTTGTATACTGAAATCAATAAAATGCATTAACTAAATAAATATAAAATTAATACTGTCAAATATTTAATTTTATATCAATTGAAATTTTTTTTTCTTTTTCAACTAGCACTATATCGATACAATTTTTATTTCATATCGTATTTATATATTTTTTTTTTAAATAAATTTTAATAAATTTACATAGTTAGATTGATTTTTAGATACTGCTTTAAATAGATTATGTGAATTTATTTTTTTTTATTATAAAAGTTAAATAATTTACAATGATGAAAAATTTAATCATCATTTTAAAATTGTACATCATTTATTATAAATAATTAAGAAAATATAAAAATATTAGGTTGAAAATATTAGAATTAATCAACTCATGAAATTATTTCAACTTGATAAATAATTTTACTATTATATTTGCAAATTAACATGGAAAAATTTGGATTAATTTAATGTTTATTATTATTTTTTTGTAATATTATTAATACAGTTTAAATTTCTTCATGATGAAATATTAATATATATCATAGTTCACATGTCTCATTGTGACTTTCTCCCTTGTAAAAGCAAAAATAAACTTGAAAAAAAATTTATTTATTTTACAAGTTCGATTACGATCCGGACATTAACCATGTTCATTGTTAAAATTCAAAACATATTGGTTCATATAAACAAGATTTATCCTTTTTTTTTTTCATTGATTTTTTTTCTAGGCATTTTATCTAGTCTAGGTCCATGATATATGAACAAGTTTTACATCGCACACGCCTTTCAATTTTAATTTTTTTTATTAATCACATAAAAAAATTAATAAAAGATAATTCAGTCAATTTATCAAATAAATAATAATATTTAAATAACGCCAAGTTATATTAACAATCAAAATTATCTTTTATTTTTTTTATTTATAAACATGAAATTTTAAAATCAATGAATATAATTATTAATTCATTCGAATCACAAAACGGAACAATAATCACTAGCCCATGAAAATCCGGGTATCGATATTGAATAAATAAAAAACCATAAAATACATTTTTTTTTTAAATTTATTATAATACAAATCTTCCATGAAGCATTTAATCTAATTTAAAAAAAAAAATAATTCCGTTATGATAATTAAAATATACCAAGGCTTATTATTATTATTTAAGCTCGGTTCATTGCGGGAGTATATCATCGAGGAGGTGAATTTAATATATTTATTTATATTAAAATATTTTTAATCTTTAATAAATATTATTTGTGTATTTTTTAAGACAAGGGTGCGTAACACCTGTTTGAATTTTCCCGCGCATTTATTTTTAATTTATCGAGAGAGAAAGAGAGTAAGAAAAAGAGTGAGAAAGAGTTAATAATATGAGAATGCACTTTGTCATGTTTGTCGGACCAACTGGACCAACACATTGCCACCGCATTCGTCACTGTTTAATCGCTGATTCATCAAAACCAATTTGAGTTCTTCGACCTCATCAAAATAGCCTCAAGAAAATATTAAGATTATTATATTCTTAAATAAATTTAAAAATATCCAAGAAATTTAAATTTTTATCTTCATGAGAGGATTAGGTATGTAAAATCCATTAATCATTCATGATAAATATTATAATAATAAAATAATAAATATTATTTTGTCAATTGTTGTTAGGTTTATATTAAAAAAAAAAATATTGATGTGTTTTGTTTTTGACATAAACAGTCAGTTATCTTTAATCACTGTTGTCAAAAATTGTTGTCAGCCATCTTTGATATTTTTTTTAACCTCAAGATATATAAACAAAAAAAAATAAATAAAAAATGCAAAGAGGGTGAGTACGGTGGCCAAGTTTGTTGAAGAATAAAAAATTTATAATAAAAAAAAAAAAAAAAGCCACGACGAGCACACACCGACCACAACATATAAAGTGAAAAAAAAAAAGGGAAAAATCAAGAGCAAACTCTTGAAGAAAGATGAAATAATAAAAAAAGATAAAAAATAAATATTTGTAGGATAAAAAGAGAGGAAAAGATATAGTAAAAAAAAAAAATATCATAAAAATATATATATGGAAGCTGCAAAGAAAAGAATAAGAAAGAAGAAAAGATGAGGTAAAAGAGGTAAAAAAAGGTGTACCAACGAACGCATGTTGAAGTGCACGCGAGTACGTGAAAGTCACCGGCAAAGTTTCAGGGTCATTTTGACCCACCTCGTCTTCTTCTTCTTGTTGTATTTTTATTTATTTTTTTTTTTTATATTTATTCTTTCTTTTTTAAACATAAAAATATGGGGGGAGACCCGTTGGTCTCTCCTGCTGCTTGGGTTTTGGTTCTGATATTCAACTAGTGGATTCGGTGATTCAGCCTCAGACTGAAACGATCACAACGTCGTGGTGTTTTTATTTATTTTTTCTATAAATAATATTTATCCATAAAACAAGAAATAAGCAAAATTAAAGTGTTAAAATTAATAATAAAAATTGTGTTGTTTTTGATAAAAAAAAAAAAAGTGAGTTAAAACACAAAATATGAGTTCAAAATATTGGAATACATGGTCAAAAGAAGAAGAGGAAAAAGTACGTTCATCAATATTACCAAAAATTCATCATGATAAAAATAATTATGATGATAATGCTAAAATAATATCTAAAAAAAATGATACTGTTATTAATAATGAAAGTGAAAATGATGATGATTATTTAATAAGAAGAAGAAGAAAAAAAAAATGTGATTTATATACAACAACATGGTTAGAAAAAACAAAAGGTGCTGGAGGTATTATAATTGACAATGTAGACAGTGACAACAACAAATTCAGTGATGTGAGACTGATGAACGGAAAATCAAACAACAGTTTTATGAAACAGGTCAAGCGATTCAATGAAAAATCAGGATGCCATGACGCTGATAATGACGACGACGATGACGATGATGATGATGATGGTGATACCAATTCAATAAATAATAATAAAATACAACAAAATGATTATAATAATGAATTTTTGCTATATAAAAATAGTGAAAAAAATAATAATTTAATAAAACGTAAAGTATCATCAGATGATAAATTAAAATCATTGGTAAATGTTGATAATAATCATCAAAAAAGTACATTAATTTACAATGAAAGAAGATATTTACGTCATAAAAATCAAGATAATACAACTGGAAGAGACATTGAAATGTTGAGAGATATTAATGGACGTTTTTTTATAAATAAAAATAGAAAAAATATACATGATAATGATACTGATAATACTGATGAAGATTATGATGATGATGATGATGATGATAAAAAATATCAACAACAAAAATATACACGTAAAATTAAAAAAAAAATAATACAATTAAATCGTAGTAATAATCATCATGAACCTGATAATTTTAATGTACAATTTAGAAGTTATAATATTGGAAATTGTGAAACAAGACAAGATTATCATCTAGTCAATAAAAATTATAAAAAAAAAAATAAAATTAATGATATAGATATTGAATTAAGTAGAAAAAGTTCATTTGAATATCATCGTGATTTTGATAATAATAATTATCAAAAAAAAAATCAATTATTTAATAATAATCGTGATGATATTGATGATGATGAAGATGATGATGATGATGTTGATGATGTTAATGAAGATGGAGATGAAGATGATGATGATGATGAAGACGACAGTGATTCATTAACAACCCAAAAAATATTACAAAAATTATTACCAATTAATATTAAATACCAAAATAATAATTCTGAAAATATATCATCATCAAAAAATCAAAAAATTGATACATGGAAAAATAATAGATATTTACGTCCATTAACACCACCAAAATTAAATCATGATATTAATAAATCACCAAATAATACAATTTATTTATCAAATAAAAAAATTAATGATAATAAAAAAGAGCTGTCATGGTTTTCTGATGATGATGATGAATCATCCCTATCATCACCAGATAGACCATTTATTAATATTAAAAATAATCATAATTATATTGATGATGGATTTTCAACAATTGAAAAAAATGGTAAAACAGTTATACACATACGTACAGAATCAGTTAGTCCAGTTGGTTTTGATGATAAAAAATTTGATAGAAAAATAAGACGTGATATTAAAAATCAGCAATTTAAATATCAAGATGTTCAAGATGTTCATGATGATGATGATACTGATGATGATGGTGCAAAGTGTCTTCAAAAAAATCAACAATTGGTATTTTATTTATATTTTTTTTTGTTCTTTAATCTAGTGCATGTAGAAATGATTTTATAATATTTAATTTTTAATTTTTATCCTTCTTGGTAATTATTAATTATTAGAAAAATAATTACTAGGTTGTTAACAGTTATTTAAAGTATTAATTTTATACTTTTATCTTTTTTTATTCATTTATGTGGTTTTTTTTTTTTTCTCTATTTTTTATTTTTAATAAGGGTCGATGGACTTTCTATATTGAAAAAAAAAAAAATAACTGCAACATTAAAATAAAATCTTGCACAATTTAAGCATACCCACAACATCGTTGTCATATCAGTAATACGTAAATATTGAAGTCAAACAGAAAAGCGCACACGCCTACATGCTGTAAAATCAAACATCTCGCGTAGGATATTATACACCCTATAAACACAACTATTTTTTTTTTCTTTATCAACTTGTATCTAACATGTGTTAGAAAAAAATCTATATGATGTTTCATTTGGTATATGAAAAATCATATAAATACTAACATAAAAAACATCATAACCGTTATAAAAAAAAAACATAAAAATTAATGGAAAAAAATAAATATAAAAATATATGTTTTTCCATAATCAGAAAATCATAAATTAAAACTGGTAATTTTCTTCTTCTTTTATCGCATTTAATTTAAATTATTATTTTTATTTTTTAAAATAGTTGCAGTGATATTTCAAGGGCATAAAAAAAATATAATGATAACGAGTGTTTTTTGCGAGGTTTATTAATTAAATGTACAACAAGTTTCATCACGTTTCCAAGGACAACTTGTCACGGAAGTTTATGTCGGGAATCTTTTGATTATTTTTTTAACACAATTAAAATCATCATGACAATTACAAAAAAATTTTTATTATTTAAAATATATATATTTTTTTGCTTTTTTAAATTAATTTTTATTTATTCATTTATTTTTTGATTAACAAGTTTTTTTTTTTTTTTTTGATTTTTATCGGATCTAGTCAATATTTGGCAATGTACAAAACTGCCTCAACTTATTCTTGTTTATGTAGGCGAACATACCATATTTGTTTAACAAAATAAAATTAAAAAAAAAATAATTTTGAAACTGCTTTTTTCGTATTCTCTTTTGATCTTTTTAATATTTTAATTTGTCGTTTTTTTTTTTTTGTGTTTATTTATAAGAAAACATATTGAATATTTTTCTTTGAAGTGTTGTTTTAATTTAAATTATTAATTTGTATTTTTTTTTATATTTTTCAGAATGTCTGTATCACTGATCTTGTTGATGGTCAACCGTGTTTACAATGCGGCGAAACATGTCCAGGATTTTCGCCACACATCTGGAGGTAAGTCAAAGAGCCTATTTTCACTTTTATTTTTATTTTAGAAATTCATTTTTTAAACTCGTATATAAAAATAAAATAATTGTGGTTAAATAACATTAAAATATGAAAATTAAATAACAATGACTTCCGTTTACTTTGGCTGTTGAAATATTTATAAAAATAAAATATATATTTTAGTCGAAATATTATTATACAAATGACTTGAAAAAAATATTTCAAGTTGTAATAAAAAGTAATATAAATAGCTTAATAATTATATGACTCATCCAAACAATAAAAAAAAAAAAAAGTAGTATATACAGGTAGCTTTGTCGATAAATACTTGAGCAATCTAATTGCACTTAAACGATGAAAAAAAATTTCCTTAGAAAAAAAAAAAATTTGAAAAATAAAATTTCGAAATACTTGCTTAGTAATTACCAAGAGAGAAACATATCGTTAATAAATCATAAATAATTTTAAAAAATATAAAACAAAAATAAATCATTAGTAAATAAAATTTATATAATAAATTAATTTTCTATTTTCATCAAATTAATTAACTTTTAAAATGAAAGTTTATTAAATTTTTTATGATTTAATAAATAAAAAAATTACATAGAAAATAAATTTATAAATTTTATTTATTGTCAATCATCAATGCTTGATTGTTCAATTCGTAGCTTAATTAATCGAGACAGGTTTTTCTTCCCAAGTAAAATTAAATAATCAAAAAAAAAATGATCAAATAATGATAGTAGAAACGTCAAGTCAAAAATAAAAAAAAATATAAAAGTCGTCGCACCAAGAGAGGTCTCTCAAGAATACTTGGAGTGTGTTAATATCAAATATATATGCAACATAAGTGCTTCTTCTCTATTTCTGCATTTTCAATATAATCATAACACGTACATACGCATGTACATGTGATTTAAAAATCTCCCAACAACCACAAATATGCAATGCAACACACGAGTTAAATTTTTTGGCTCAGTTTATTCCCAACTTCTTCATTGCAAAGACGACGAAAAAAAAAAAATAATATTATTTACACTTTGAATTGATTATTTTTTCATCTAAATAATAGATATATTTATTAAAATTTAATTTCATTTATTATAATTATTTTAAATTAGCTGTGAATTTTTTTTCCATCAATTTTTAGTTTGATAAAATTTATATTTACAAATTTTTTTTTTTTTAATAAAAAAAGATATTTAATTTTCCTGGGATTTGGGAAAAGTTGTATCGGGTCATTGGACGATCAATTTTATACCACATGGTATCCTGGAAATTTGCCAATTTCTTGGTAACATTGTTGTGATTTTTAAATTAATAATTTAAATAAAAATTTTAAAAGTTGAAAAAAAAAAAAAAAATCTTAGGAATATTTTAAAAATTATATTTGAGTGTATTTAGTGGAAAATTTTTATAAATTCAGTGACTCAGTTATCATCAGTTTATTTAATTATTATTAATGATAATTTTTTTTTAAATTTTATACAAATTAAAAAATTTTATAAATTTGATATTTAAATAATACACGTTACTTTACATTTGTTGAATTTTAAATTCTTATTTTTTACGGAAAAAAAAAAATTTATTTACAAACATGTATTGAATTAATTAGCTGAATTAATTAATCAATTTTAGTAATCTAATTATACTCATTGATTTTATGATAATAATTATTGAATAATATTAAAAAATAATTGTAGCTAAATGAAAGAGAAAAAAAAATATTACCACGTGTTTGGATCATTGAATACATAAATTATGTTAATAAAGTAAATGACTCGAGTAGAGATTAGTCATTTGGATAATTATCTCAGTATTATGACGTGTTTCTAAGAAAATTTTAAAAACAATTTTGCATACTTATATACTGCAGCTGATGCACTGCAGTCATTGACAAAAATTATTTCAATTTGTGAGTGCTTATTAAATTATCATGATTTTTTTTTTTTGTTCTTAAAAAGTGAATAAATAACAAGTGTGTTTTATTATTTTTTAAATAAATCAATAATAAACAATGCTACAAGTTTTTAAATAATTAAACAAAAATATATCTTCAAAATATGTACGTATTTTTTTTCATATAAATAATATATTGTTAAAATTTCAATTAAAATTTTTAATTTTTCTCTCATTTTTATTGTTTTTTCGTCAATATATTTATGATATTTATTTTTTTTTCTTTATCAAGCAATGGATGACATTAGAAATAGCTAATTTAAAAATAATTTTTACATCTATAAAAATTAATTTCAAGTGAATCATTTGAATATTATTTTAATCTAACAAAAAAATTAGTATTTTAGTATTTTTTTTTCTGCAAGGGACGTTTAACAAAGTAAATATTATAAATAAAAATAATATTTTTTTATATTTTGTGTATATATATTTCGTCAGATGACAAGAGATGACTTGACTGTCTTCATGTTCATACATTACCCACGCGAATTTTGACAGGGATGAAAATTAAAAATGAGATCATCATTATCCTCCAACTAAACTTAGTCACTTTACTAATGTTCACTGAACCACAATATACATTTAAAAAATTTTTTTTTTCATTTAAATAATAATAATACTTTACAACAGTTATTATTTTTTATTTTTCAATTTTAATATTTTTGTTTTCTTCTTATTTTCAATTTCAAAATAAACTATAAACAAAATTTTTCGTTCTATTTTTATTAATGGCTACATTGCTTTTTAAACCTGACACACATTTATTTATTTTTATTATTTTTATTTTTTCATTACTATTTATTGTTATTATTATTTAGTTGAAATAATAATTATTTAGTTTTTTTTTTTTCATTTAAAAATTCATTACACAATATTATACAAAGAAATAATAATTATATAAAAAAAATTTAAAAAAATTATGCGGGTAATGGCTTATCATGACTGCGTCATTGAAATTAATTATATTTGTATAACCTTGAACCTTGAGATAATAATTAGTGTCTTTAAAATGTGTTGAAAATAAAAAAAATATGATATTTTTTATATTTAAATTTGATAACGTTAAATTTTATAATTTTAAATAAATAGTTGAATAATATTTTTAATGTTTGATAAGATAAAAGTGCCAACAGGTATAAACTTGACATAAGTGCATTTGTAATCTTTCTATGAATTATTTCATACAGCGCAACCGCAAAAATATTAAGATAAGGTCTTTATGACCATATGACAGCTGAACAAGACTAACTCAAATGAGTGTACTCAGTCTTGTCGGTTATTTTTATTTTCATTGTCAAATTAACATGACGAATAAAAAAAATTTTTTTCATATTTTTTATAAATAATTTTTCATAATGAGTGGGAGTTTTGTGATTACTATATGGATTTCAAGTATTTGTGTGTTTATCTACTGTAGAAAAAAAAATATTAAACTATTTTTAGATAATTAAAAAAATAAAATAAAAAAAAAAAAACCATCTAGTAATCATTTAGACAAGAAAAAATCAAATAAATATAAAAAAAAAAAAAATTTCCATCGTGACACATACACAGCTGATAATGAAACTTTTATTTTGAATTTTTTTTATTTATTTTTATTTTAGTGTTAAAGTTGTTCTCAGTGTGAAGTGATAACTAAAATTATTTCTTCGAAATTAAGGTTGAATTGAAATTAATAATTAAGGAAAAAAAAAAATATTTATTTAAAAAATACAGGTGAATTTTAATTGTTTGTTTGAGCCACTTGGATACATAAATTATAAAAAAAATTATTTTTTATTATTTAAATATATCTTGATGGTTTTTTCTTTTTTTTGTAAATCTTTTATATATTTTCAAGTATCACAAGAGCAAGTTTTTAATGAAAAAAATATATATAAATTAAATTCAGTTTGAGATAATATTTCTTTCACTTAATAATGGAAACCAGATGTAAAGTTAAAGAACACTTGACTATTGTTGAAACTGCTGTGAGTGAATATGATGAAGTTAATGAGGTTAAAAATCTTTATGAATCATTGAGAATTAAAAAATTTGGGTGAGTGGTTGTTGATGAAAATAAAAAAAAATTTAATATATAAATTACACACAATATAATTAAATAGAAAAAAATATTATCCATCAAATTTTACGTCATCTAAATTAAAATATTAAAGAATACTGCCCAATTGAGCTTTCCAAGTAAACATTTTAATTAAAAAAAAATTTTTAATCACCTCTAGATATAACTAAAAAACACCTTATCAATTTAAAATATTTTTTCTTTTTTTAATTTCAATTTTTAAATAAATTTTTAACTTATTTATTGTACATAACAATTTTATTATGAATATTATAATGATAAATTACAAACACTTGTTGCTTATTACAATAAAAATTTAAATACTTGGAAGTGATAAAAATTGAGATATCAATTATTATGTATAAAATTAAAATATGCCAATTGAATTGAGCTGAATTAAATATAAACAATTATAAATTTTATTAAATTTGCAATTAAATTAAATCATCTCAATTTAAAGTTCAAATAATTTTTCTTTTTGCAATTATATATTATTATTTTTATAAAACAATAATTACAATATTTAATATAAATTATTATTATCAATTAATTTATATATTTATAAATAATTTATCCATACTCGCATTTGATTCGTAATCTTTTTCTTTTATTTATCCTTTCAAAGTGAGTTTCTGACAAAAAGTGAAAGTTAGCTACCAGTTAAATAATTTTTTTTTAATTTTTTTATTTACAATTGTTATTTTTATTATTTCAATGTATTTATTTAATTTTTATATTTTTTTTTTATCCCATTTACCTCGACATATTATTATTATTATTAAATTTTTTTTTATTTTTATTGTAAATGATCATTACATCGATCGACGTCAGTCGGACAATGGCACGTAATGCAGACTTGATCATGAAGGCCAATGAAGACTCACAATTCTCGGCATAAATATATTTATTTTTTTATTTTCCGTCATTCGCTTATATATTTTTTTATAGGTATTCTTTAACCTACGATTTAATTTTTGTGTTGTTCTTATCTTGTGTGTCATTGTGGCGACAACGCGACTCTCTGTCCTCGTGGTTTTTTTTTTTTTTGAAAAAGAACATAAAGACAATACATTAACACAAACTTGAAGTGTTAATTTATTATTATTATTATTATTTATTTAATTTTGTTGATGTGTTTGTGGTATTTTTATAAATTTTTTTTTGATTATCACACGTTGACTCATTAGTGTTTAAGTATTAGTCGTCGCCGTGACCACGAGTGACCGAAAAAAAACCTGTTCAATTTTTAATTTTCATTGTTTAAATATTTATTAAATTTTATTATTTTTTAACGTTCTGGGTAATAATTTTTAGACAATGGAATAATTATAAATTCAAGTTTAAATTAAAATATATATTCATAAAGAATAATAATTAATTAAAATAAATTTTATTATTATATTTTTTTTTTTAACAATGGTTTGGGATTTAAAATTATCTGTTAAACAAGTTAGTGTAGAAAAAAAAAAAACTCCAAAATTTCCATCACGTGAAAGAAATCATGCTGTTAGACGACGTTGTGTTGAAAATAAAAATAATTTAATTAGTGATACAGTTTCATTGAGTGAAATATCAGATAATTTACATGATAAAAAAATATTTGGTGATTGTGGAAAACTTGGATGTCAAGAGTGTCTCATTCGTTCATACAGCTTGTAAGATTATTTTAAAATTTCTATTTAAACAATAAAACACAAATACCTAATTAAAATCTAATTAAAAATTTTTTAAACAATTTTTTTATTGAGTTTTCGAAGTGTAAAAGTTGAAATCATTCAAAAAATTTATTAAAAGCAACTTGTAATTTATTTAAACACACATGAAGTTCATTAATATAAATATATATAAATTTTTTTTTAATTAAACAAAATGACAGATGATTAAAAATAACAATAATTTTGTTTGAAAAAAAAAAACAGTCACCCGGAAACATCTGGTTATGATATTTATGACTTTTATAATATTATTACCCATAAATATAAAAAAAAAAAAAAAATGGAATATATTTTTTAAATGTATTTGTTTAATTATTATATTATTATTTAAAATTTTTATTCGATGAACGATATGTTTATTTAACTAACGCTTAAGTGTTTATTTTTATTTTTTTTATTATAATTTGTTTTTTTTTTATTTAAAATACATACAACATAAATCTGTAAAGTCAAATGTAGAAACAAAATATTAACCAGTTGAATTTTTATTATTTTTACTTTTTTACGATCTCATTTCCAAACTATCGTGACATATGAAGAGTTTCTATATTTACAACGCAATAATATCCATAAATAATTTTACAACAAAGTTTATGTATCGTAATATATTCGATTGGTGCTTTTTTTTTTTTTTTTTTTTTCCTTTTATGTCAAATGATTGTAAATATATAAAAATAGTTTTATTAAGTACTTAAAAAAATATATAATTTCAACATCTATATTAGATATTATTTATTCATTACTATTAGAATTTATTTATATATATTCGAATCGATAAATTTTTTTTACTAACGAAATTAAAAATTTTTTTTTTTTTGTTCATACATAAGAAAAAAAAAGATTTACTATTATTTTAAATATATAATTTGTATATATGATTTCGTGGAAGTATTTATTAATCAAAAAAACAAAAGAAAAAAATTAAACATTCACATAAAACAGGAAATAGAATTTTTTTTTATTGTTATTTTCAAATTTATGAAAAAAAATAATTTCTTCTAGACAAGCTAAAGATTTTAAATTTAATTTAAAATATTCAGGATGTGTTTAGTAGGCTCATGACAGTCCCAGTATAAAAAAAAAAATAATACATGAAAAAATAAAAAATATAAAATAATAATAAAAGTTAGCCAAATGCACGTCAAGTCATGTCATAATCTTGGCGTTAAACTACGCAGCATTTTAACTGAGCTTTTTTCGGCTGAATATTATATATTTGAATATTCTATATTAGCTCATTTGACTTACGTAAAAATATTTTCTGTTAAGTTCCCCTTCCAATAATAATTTGTTTCCTTTTAGTTTTTGCTATGCGGTAGTAGTTGTTTTAAGTAGAAAGAACATACAAGGTCAGACACAAGTTGTTGTTGCTCTGTCACACTAATGAAATTTGAAAAAAAAATTAGATATCCCTCATCACTCATGTCATCATAACTACTCTGAAAATTTCTCACCAGACTGTCTGTATTTTTTTTAAATAAATAAAACATAAATTAAAAAATTAAAACCACCGAAAAATTATATTTATCGTCAATTTTTTTTTTTATGTAAAATAGACAAAAAAAAAATACATATTTGCACGAAAATGTAATGACAATTTAATAAATGCATATGAATTTATTTTAAAAAATTATTAAAACAAATTTATATGATAGTGAACAAGTAGAATTTTAGTTATAAATTTGTTATTTTAAAAATACATTTATGGTATGAAAAATTTTATGATAGGGAGTAATGTTTTGATGGTGATGATGGACAAAAAAAAATAAAAGCTCTTGTGTTTGCAAAGATGACACATGTTTTTTATAATTTTTTAAAATTCTATATACAAAAAAATTATTTAAAAAACATTATGAATATTTTAAATTTTGCGCTTGCGCGACTTTTGCTTTTTCCATGTGTATATAGGTAACTCTACCTACGATGTAGTCGCGTGGCGCCAGTTTGAAGTAAACTCCTTCTCTGGATGTGCAACATTTTCTTCTTCTATTAAAAAAAAAAAAAAAAAATTACAATTATTTCATCCCTCAAACTTTAAGTAAAAAAGCAAAATTAATAACAAAACAAAATTATCAAAATATAAAAATTTAAAAAAAAAATATATATTTTTTGAAAAGCAAGCTTGTGTCAGTTGTGAATAAAATCAACATGTGTATCATCATTGATTGCCACGAGCAAGAAAGGTGCAGCTACTGTGTAGGAAGTTAAATAAAATTATAAAAAAAAAATTTATTGGAAATGCTGCACTGTCATAAATCTGGATCACATAAAAACCAAGTCAAATTGTGAAATGATAAATGACAAATAATAAAAAATAAAAAAATAATATAAATTGATTCTAATGACAATTAGCACGAATGTGAAATCACGCATAAAAATAAATAGATATATATATATATAAATAAATATTTAAACCGATGACCATTACCTGTCTTTTTTTATACACATTAAACATTTTATCTAATTAATAGCCATTAGCCAGAGCTACCGATCAGCAAACACGTAGGAGTCATCGTGTGGCCTTTTTTGATAACACCTAAATTAATATTATCATTATTTGATTTATTTATTTAATTTTTTTTCAAATAAATTACATTTTTTAATTCAAATCTTATTTTTATTATTATTTAAAATAATATAAAAATAAATATTTTCTTGTTATTTTTTTATATGTCAGATTTATCGTGATAATCGAATCGAACATCGTTAGGCACTCCAATTTTATTGACTAAAAAAAAAAAAAAGGGAGAGATAATACAAAAAAAGATACGTCTAAAAGAAAAGGGAATCGTTTATTCTCAGATGCCGATATAATAACTGAGTTTTTTTTTTTT
>MKYW01000066.1:111381-129887 GCA_015776835.1 Aphidius ervi
AAGAAACAACACCACAAAACTTGCCACTGGATTTATAAAATAGCCAAGTATAAAAAAATACTATACCATACTTTTATTGATAAATCCCTGCAAGCACAAAGCTTCAAAAAAAAAAAAAAAAAAAAATCATAAATTTACATATTTTTTTTCAATATCATTTGCGATAAAGTTCAACGTCATTGACATTTAAAATATTAATATGATAAAAGTCATTTTCATTTCCGGTTATTATCATAAATATAGATAATATTATTTAAATATTTAAAATCATGATGATGACGATAATGAACTTGAATAAATTTCTAAAAATAAATAAATTTACGTATGACAATATTTCATTTTTTTTTTTAAAATGTTTGAATGTACTTTGCGTCATATTATTTTACATATAGAAATTTTAAATTCGAGCCAATTTACATTACATTTAAGTAAAAAATAATAATTTTCTATTTTTTCATTTTAAAGGATATTTAAAATAACATTAATAAACCAAAAAAAAAAAATGATTATTTAGTCAAAGAAAATGTTAACTTTTTATTCGAGCATATTTTTCGTTTTTATTTTTCGTTACTTTGACAGAGTCACACATAAACTGGTGGACAAAAAAAAATATTTTTTTTTATTATTTTTACAATACTAAAAGCTTTTTTTTTTTTTATGATTTCCGATCACAGCATGAATGATTATTTTAACAGACAGTCTGTTCTCAATTATACATAAACATAAATAATTTTTTTCAAATTTTATTTTTGGCAAATTCTCGTCACACTAATAATTGCAAGTATTTTCTTGGCAAAAAAAAAATGAAGCTTTTATTTTTTATACTTGAATGACGTCCTAAAAGGTGTGTCAGAATAAAAATTTATCCAGTTAATGCATCTAATTGATTACTATGATTGTTTGATGATAAAAATTTTTACCATTTATCGCGTGTCTTTATAATTTCAAGACTTCCTATAACATCAAAAAAAAAAACTAAATACAAATAAAAAATAGTAATATTCCATAAAGATAATTATAAAAAAATAATAAAATTAATTATCTAATAAATTTATTAATTATTTTAATTTGTAAATGGTTTTTTTTTTCTTTATTGATTAAAAAATATTAACAACACCCACATATGAATTTTTTTTTCAAAATAAAATAAAGTGATATAATAAAAATAATAAAATGAATGTAATCACGTAGCAAACACACATTGAGATGGCAATAAAATTTTATGACAAAAATAAAAGAAAATAAAAAAAATAGTAGGTTGGATATCTAGTCTCTAATGAAAGGTGTGCTCATCGCAAATATTTATTGTAACAACATTGTCCCGGTGACATTGATTAACTTGATCAAAAAAAAAAAATATACATATAAATTAATTTAATATTTAATTATTAATTTACAGAAAAAATTGTACGAGTTGCAAGTGTCCAAAGGAATCTCATGATGTGTGTCACGAAGAGTGGGTGTCAGTTCGAGCAAGATTGGGCCTAAAAGGTGAGGGACCAAACAATCATGTTGGTCTTGATCCACGTGAAAGAGGCTTGGCATGGGCACCACCAGGTCTATCACCAAACAAGGTGATACATTGATTAATTATCCTAATTTATATATTAATATAAATTTTTATTTATTTTATTAATTATATACCATAAAAGTCATGGCTCATCCAGACAACTTGATGAGTAATAATATTGACAGAATAAAAAGTTGATGAATAGAAATCCCAAAAAAAAAAAAAATCTACAAGATATATTAATAGACAAAATAAAATACAAGATACTTTTTTTTAATTTTGTTTATTTCAACAAGTCGTTGATGTAACTCGTGTAAAAAAAATATAAATATTTTTTTATGAAATTAAACTTCAAAAGACACAGTAGAAATTAAAATTTAGTAACTATTTAACTATTGATAATATTTTTTTATTTTTGTTTATTAATTTGTTTTTTTCTTTATAAATTTACGAGGTTATTAAATAATATACGTGAAGGGTGTTTAATACCACCTTCGAATGATTTTGTCATTAAATTTGCCAGTTAATAATGACACATAAAATGATTAACCAGTAAAATAACATGATTTTAATGTTCAATAACTTCATGCATCATAAATTGGCAAATATTCAAGTTTCATAATAAATTTAAAAAAAAAAAATAAATTACTTTTTCATATCTTGATTGAAAAATTTAAAAATTAACAAATATTTTTATTTATAAATTTTTTTTAAATAGTAATTATAATCTGGCTTTTTTTTTTTTGATTAATTTTTTTGATAAAATTTTTATGTAATAGAGTTAAATGATTATGCACTTGTATACAGTATATAAAATTTACGATGTTGATGTACAATATTCTCAAGTGGATAATGTAGATGAGTTTTGGTAAAAAGCCAAGTAATACATCATAAATTAAAAACGATTAAAATCAATGATAATATTATAATAACATTTAATTATTTATTTAACTTGTATATTTTGTATTTTTTTTTTTTATTACAACTTGATTAATTAATTTATTTTATTTATTCAGGTGGATGAGTATTTTTCATTATTACCAGAAATATCAGTTCCACGACTTGGTACACCTGGTGAACGTTATCGTGATCGTCAATTATCAACTCAATTACCAAAACAAGATCTTGCACGAGCATATTGTCGACATTTAGATACAAAAAATTCAGCAAGTGCTGATGATTTTATGGCAGCTAGAAATGAAATTGCACTTGATATTGGTAGTGTACAAGAAATATGTGAAAGAAATCAGGTAATTTAATTTGACTATTTCAAAAAAATATATATTTTCAATCATAATTATGAGGCAAAAATATATTAATTATATTAATTTTGATTTTAGGAATGTGCAGAGTGTCATGAATCATTAAAATATGGTAGTCTTGGTGTTATTGCTAGTAAACTTGGACAATTTTATCATCCATCATGTTTTAAATGTACATGTTGTAAAGAACTTCTTGTTGATCTTGCTTACTGTGTTCATGATGATTTACTTTACTGTGAAAGACATTATGCAGAACAACTCAAACCAAGATGTGCTGCATGTGATGAGGTAATGTTAAAAAACAATTTTATATATATTTTATTTCCCATAAAAAAAAAGTCCAGTATTTTTATTATCATTGTTTTTCTATTTTTTCAATTGTTAAATTTAATTTCCAACTATTGAATTTAATTTTCAATTGGTAAATTCAATTTTTAGCTGTTTAATTTAATTTTTTCACCACAAATAATTGAGTTATTGATAAGTCTGATTATTATTTTCAATGACTACTTATCACCAACAATTATTAACGTAATTTTTGTCTTGTCTGACTATTAATATCATCGACTACTTACCATTGTTATTAATATTATTGGTGGTAAGTAGTCACCGACAATAGTGGTCAGACTTGTCTATCGTTGCTCTCAATTTAATCTAACTTATCAAAAAACAAATTCAACTTTACCGGCTTTTAAACAGGTATCTTTTTTACTTAACTTCTTCATTTGAAAATAATAATAATAAATAAAAATTATAATAAATATATTCTCTTGATTTATATAAATCATTTTTATGTGAATATTTATTTTTGGATAAAATCCAAATAGCACATCTTCAAAGAATTTTATTTATTTTATTTATTTAACTTATTATTATTATTTCCATAAACAAATGAAAATAAAATTGAACCTGACAAGTTGTCCACCAAATTTAATATAAAATACCAGACATTGAAGGCCCACAAGTTGTTGAGTTTATATATTTTTTTTTATTTTTAACCATATTTGGTAAATTCCAAACGTTTAAAAATGTTGTTTTATATTTTATTTAACAATTTATTTCGTAATTTATATTTATTGAAACGATTTAAACATAAGACACTGTCAAAGTAGTTATTTAATAATAAATTACTTTTATTACAATTATAAAAATTGAATTAAAGTAAATATAAATTAAATACCAGTAAAACATTGACAGAAAAAAATTATTTTTTAAATATATAGTAACTTTATTTATTTATTCATTTATTGAATTATATTTCGACAGTTTTAATTCAATTAAATCAAACGAAATTCAAGATAAAATTAATGATTATAATATTCGAAATAACTAAAATATATTTAAATATATTTTCGTTGATTATTTCATGTTTATAATAAAGCAATGTGTCGATGAGTCTTCGGTTGGCTTGATATTTAAACTAGTCTACATCACGACTTTATTTAGATTAAAAAAAAAAAAAACAAAATATGATAATTTAAATATCGAAATATTTATATGAATAAATTTCAAGTTATTTAAATTATTTTTAGCTGATAATTTGATGATTTAAATTGTCTCTAATTCAATATTAATTTAAATAATTGTATTTTTTTTTAAATCAAATTTGGTTTACTTCCAAATTTAAGTATTACTTGATTTAATTAAGATACCATTTTCATGTGTATTCTATTTTGAAAATTAAATATTCTCAATTTTATATTTTATCGTTCAAATTTAACTCAATAATTACATTAAATTTTAAACATAATCTGAAAATCTTTCATCAATTTAAGTTGATATTATAATTTTATCCATAAATATATTTAAATTATTCAAATATATGTCTGACAAAGATCATTTTATAATTCACAGTTGAGTGAATTTTTGATTTTTTTCGAATAATATTATAACATCATACCGATTTGCTATTAATATTCAAGTAATTATTATTTCATTTCTAAATTTCTTTATTTTAGTTTAAGCTAGAAAATAAATGAATATTATTTTTGCATTGATTTACTTGATTTTATATTAAAAAAAAAAAAATACTTTTAAACATCTATTGTTTATTTTTAGCTAAATTTAAGGATGACATGGGTTTATATAAATTTCAAACAAGCAAAATTCAAGTTAAAATATATGAACATTATACTAGCTCTTGTCATCATCGTCAACTTGGCACTAATTTTTTTTTTAAATATATTTTTTAACTTCCTATTCTCTTTGTTAATCATTAATCTCCTGAAAATTTAGTCACGGATATAATTAATCTATCTCATACTGATTTATTAACAATTTTCCAGACACTTGTTCACAAAGTAAATGCACGCGAAACCACCAAATATCAAGAGTCATTTTATCATTATCTTTTTTTAAATTCATCTACAGTTTTTTTTGATTTTTTTTTTTTTTATACCCACATTCACTGAGTAACCTTGACATCGTAACGCTTTGTGCCAGGCATATTCGACAATTAGCTTTTGAACTTTTCGTGTAAAGAAAATTTTTTAATTTATTTTTTTCCTTATCATTTCGATTTTTAATTTAATACAAATTTATTTACATTTAAAATTGGTTTTTCTTTTCTAAATTAAAGTAGAAAAAATTAAAAATAAATAAATAATTAATTGTATTATTTAATTTGAAAAAAAAAATATAAATAATTTTTTTTTTTGAAAAGTTTATTTATTATTAGGATTCTTTTTAAAAAAAACTGTCTATTTTAATTATTTTTTTTTGTTTACTATAAAAAAATAGTGCCAATAATAATTATATCGTTAATTTTATATAAATAACTTGATCTATTTTTAAATAAATATTATTGTATTCGATAGTATCAAAAATAAAAATATATAAAATATAAAAGCTCATGAGTTCGATAGATTTTTAGAGTTAGTATATCAAGTTTTTAATTATTGGCAAATTGCCAAGATTAAAAAAAATAGTACCGGGTGCAAAACACGTATGGATGATATTATGACGTTGGTATGTTGATCCAATGATGTAGTAACCAGAAATAAAATAATTCCCTCACCTACTAAAATTTATAAATTTCTTATAACTATAGAAAGCTATTTTCTAAACAACAAATCAATAATATATTTATTTAAATTACAAAACAAAATTATTATTAGGTCAATGGGGTTATAATTTATTAACAAAAACACTAGCCAAAATAAAATTAAGATAATAATATTGTAGTATTTTGAATATTAGGATAAATTTAACTGCCAAAAGTGCAGCGACACATTTAAATTGAGCATAAATTTATTCAATGACAATGATTAGCTTCATTCAACATTGAACAACACGATCTCTTAATTTTCCAAGACAAAAATTTAATAGAATTAAAAAAAAAATTATCAACACAATGAAAAACAATATGAATCGTCTTTAGAGAAATTAAATAATGCCAAAAAACTGTCATTATTAAAAGAAAAAAAAATATTACAATATAAAAATCATCGATAATTTTAAGTTGTCAAGTAAATGAACATTAAGGACACAACCATGTGCATTCGAGGACAATATTCTAACTTTAGATATCAGCAAACCAGGCATAATATGTTCATTTAAAATGTCTAGACTCTGATCTCATCAACATCATCATCATCATCATCATCACCATCATCATCATCATCAGTATGATCATCAAAGAAACGAAATTACTTTGAACTGGCAACAGTTACATTTGATCACTCTTTGCAACGGCCTAAATTAAATAGTTGTGCATCGTATTTTACTATAAAGTTATTTTATTTTATAAATTGTTATACAATAAATTATATTTTTAATAATATTTTGACATTAAAAAACAACGATACATTTTTTTTAAAATGATTAGAATGCTAGCAACAGGAACATCATCATCATCATTCCAAGTGAACTAAATAATAATATTAAAAATTATATTACAAAATTTTCAAGATCATTAAACTTTATGGAATATTATTGGCAGAGATAAATATTTTGATACTATGTGGGTGTAGTAAAAATGTTACAAAATATTAATATTTGTGATTATTTTAAACATGATTTTCATATCACGTGATTAACACTTAAAAAAAAAAAAAGATGTTTGTGTTAAATTAAAAACGACAAAATAAATTAAATCAATTAATAATGGGGCTATTATTATCAATACTTGTTGGTTGTGTTGGTGTTATTGAATTAATTGATCTATTAAAATGCAAAGACAATGAAATAACATTAAAATCACCAGCTTGTTTATCATATCACGAATCAGATACAACTGAAAATTTAAGTTTCCATGATTCAATATGTGGATTAAGTCATTCAAGTAGTTTAAATTTATCAAAAAGTGCACGTTGTAAACTAGAAAATCTTCATGAATATAGTTTAAAAGTTAGAAGTGAACTTAGATCACGTGGTTATGATGATGCTTGTACATTATCAGATTTTAGTTGTCGAGATATTTTTGGAATGTCTAGACCAGATTCACGAGCAAGTTTAGACTTTGATTTGCCTCATGATGATGATGATGACGATGAAAATGATGAAAAACATTCAACATATTCAATTAATGTTGATAATAAAAATGATAAATCAATAAATAATAATTATGAAATTAATAAAATATCAATAAATGAATTACAAGATAAATTACAATCATCAAATTCATCAATTGATTTAACAACTTCATTTGACAATGATGATTCAGAAAATGAATTAACAAATAATAATAATAAAAATACATCATCATCAACATCACCACAATCATCAACAGAACCAATTCATAAATGTTGTATTAAAAATATAAAATTATCAACAACAAATTATGATGGTGATACACTTGTATTAATACAAGATAAAAATATAAATAAAAATTGCAATAAGCTAACAATGAATAATGATAGAAAAATAATTAAAAAAAGTACAAGTATATTGAGAAAACCAACACGTTTAAAATCACGTAATGCTGATATAAGTAAATCAGCTGAAAATATTGTTTATAATAATATCAATAAATTAACAAAACGTCAACGTAATCCAGAAAGAAGAAAATCTGATATTTCAGTACAAACAAATAATCAATATCATGATGAATCAACAAATACAATATCCAATGATTTTAATGAAAATATATCAACAAGTAGACAAAGTATATCAGTTGAAGTACAAACAAATTTTAATGATTATAATAATACATTATTTAATGAATTATTATTACCAAAAACAGGATTAAAAAAAGAATTTATAAATAAATATGATAAATTTATAAAATCACGTTCACTTGATGATTGTATAATTGATTATTATTATGATAAAAATTTAGAAAACAATTTACCTGGTATTTCAGTGAGAAATATTTCTCTGTTTGATAGAGACAACGAATTGTACAATTGGAATTTAACAAACAAAATAAATTCCAAAAGTTGTTTGAAAATTTCGAATTCTCAGACGATGAATACGAAGACAATGACGAAAACGATGCATGAGAATGAAGACGATTCAATTGATGAAGAGTTCTTAGATGCTGTTGAGATGGTAACTTGTGAACCTGGATCAATTAATGACTGCATAAATTCTTCTAATAAAAATGACAAAAATACTAGGGTAATGAAAATTTTTTTTACCTGTTATTTTTTTCATATAAATTTTATACTATTTTATTATTTAAATTAATAATATAAATTTTCAATGTTGTTTTTATTATTTTTATTATTTTTATTTATATTAAAATGTTTGTTGAATAAGTCAAATATTTTTTTAGTGTAGTGCCGTGTGAATATTGTCACGACTCGTGTAAAATATAAAAGACAAAAATACAAATGCTATATAATCTTGTCAACAATATTTCCATTTATTTTATTTTGTTGAAAAAAAAAATATATATATATTATAATATTAAAGGCAAAAGATTATTTAATTTTTTTTTTTTTATCTTAAATAATAATTATATAAGGAAAATTACATTTTATATTTAATTAATTTATATACTGGCAAAAAAAAAAAATGACCTACTTTTTTTTAAATTTACATATAACATTGATTAATTTAAAAAAAAAAATCAAATTGATTTTCAATATGTCAACTGGTTAAATCAATCATTAAATTAAGTTCACAAGATATCAAATGAATGTTAAAAAATTCATGAATATTTTTAATTTAAAATTTAAAGAGCAATCAATCAAAAAAAGTAGCTAAAAAATAATTTTTTTTTTGTTTTATTTCAAGTGAATTTTTAAGTTGTCTCTTGAGACTTTATAACACTCAAATGTATAATTAATAAGGCAATTATGCTGAAATACATATTGATGTTTTTAAACATCTTGTAAAATTCATGAAAATTTTTTTGATAAACTTGCTTTCATCATCAAAGCTACAAGGTTGTTTTATTTGCTGTTTTTTTTTTTGTGTATAACATGGAACACACACAACTTGCCCTTTTTTTAACAAAAATATTATAATATTATTTTAATTGAAAAAAAAAATGGAGGAATAAAGAAAAATATTTAATTTGATATTATGAACAATTGTGTAGGCGAACACGAGACATTGGTGATGCGTGGAAAATACCGACCCACTTTTCGTTACCATCGCTTCTGTTATTTTTTTTCATGTTTTTATTTTTCTGTCTTCTATTTTTCATCGTTTATTGGTACTCTGATCTGTCTTCCACACAAAAAAACACATCAACTTTGTTTGTAAACCACCTGCTTGGCAAAATATCAAAAAAACTTTTTATCTTCAGAGTAATTTTCGTGGTGATGTGTGGAAAACTCGGAGAAATCAAGTAAAAGCTAATTGTAAAAAAAAAATTATCCTCATATTTTTCTTTTAAAACAACCAAATGAATATAAAAAAAAATAAATTTTTACATTCATGAATGTTAAACATAAAAATTTACCCACATTTACCTGATTTTTTTTTTACAACAAAAATATAAATAAGAGGTCAAGTTAAAAGTTTGTTAGACAACATAGATAAAAAAAAAAAAAAAAAAAATTAGTCTTTGGGTTTTTTAAAAAACAAAAACATTGATAAATATAATAAATAAAAAAATTTTTTCTTTTATTATTTCGATATAACATTTATCATCAATGATAACACTAGATAAAATTTAAAAATACATTTTTTTTTTTGATAAAAAACATTAGAAAAACTAAAAAATATCAAAGTAGAAATATTTTCATTTGAATTTTAATATTCATCGATATATTTTCAAGCAACTAACATTGCAAGATAAAAAAATATTTTTTATTATTTTTATTTACGTATTATTTATAATAATTCTCAAGTTTTTTTTTATTCTACGTCTGAGTGTGCTTTTGTTCAAGTAAGCTACAAATACATCAAGCTCAAAAATAATTCTAGGGTTAGAAAAAATAAATTACTAACAATATTATATAGTAAATAAATAAATAAATAAATAAATAATTTTTTTGGGGAGGGGAGTAAATAATATACACAGTGGTGGAAAAATTATTAATATGAAATAATTTTGGGTGGGAAAAATAGAAAAATAAAAAATATGTAAAATTGCACCCGGCACACTTGCATTAACCTGAGCCAATGTAATATTTATTTAACATGAGTATATTTATCGTAATACATATATACTAAATAATACATATGTGTATGTTTTTTTTAATGGAAAAAAGGGAGAAGGGGCTGGAGTCGTCTTTGTGACCAAAATAGTGTCTCGATATGAGACGATACTCAGTACTGTTTCTTCCAACTTTTCAGTCAGTTCATAAACTCACAAGCAACACTGTGGCTTTTTAATTAATTTCTTTTTTTTTTTTTTTTTTCGATATATTATTTAATAAATAAAAAATTGAAAAAAAAATATAAACAAATTATTGATTGAATAATTTTTTTTTAAACTGGTGTTAATATTGTTACTCTTTGCTGAGTTAAATTATACAAGTTATTGATAATATAAATAAAATTGATAATTATAATGGCGGATGTACAAACAGCTGTGTTTACAACAACCGAAAGAAAAGTACGAAAAGTGAAGAAAACAACAAAACGCAGAGAAAGTCAAGATCAAAATTCGGAAGTACAAATTACCGAAATCGACAATACAACCGAAAGCTCGACAAAAAATATCAACACCAACGACGAAAATCCGGCTATCGAGGAGTATGTGCTGACTGAAGGCTAATTTAGTTTTTTTTTTTTAATTTTTATCAATTTATTTATTAGAAATAATTTTTTTTTTATTTAAAAAATTTAAAAATCGAAAAAAAAATTTCTTTGAGTTTTTTCTTAAATTTTATATTTTTTTTTTTCGATTCTTAATTTTGAAATTATGTCTTCAGCCAGCACATACATCATCACTAATTAAAGGTACATATCATTAGCGAAAAAAGGAAAAAAAAAAAAATGATAATAAAAAATTGGACAAGTTTTAAAATTCGAAAAATAAAACTGTTAAATTTTACAATCGAAATAATGTTAAATTTTAAATTCGTCGAAATAATTGTTATAATTTGGTAATGTTTGATAGATAAATTAATGAAAAAATTTTTTTACAGTTAATTTTCAGTGGGGAATACACAAAAGCAATGAACAAGGATTGGCACAGCGGTCATTTTTGTTGTTGGCAGTGCGACGAGTCGCTGACCGGTCAACGTTATGTACTGAGAGACGAACATCCTTATTGCATAAATTGTTACGAAAGTGTCTTTGCCAACAATTGCGAGGAGTGCGGCAAGATCATAGGCATAGACTCCAAGGTAAATTCATGCAAGGTACTATCTATTTCTTACTATTTTAATTAGCTAACACAATGGAGATTAAAATATAAATGAAAAAAAAAACAAAAATTAAACGAAAAATTACATGAATATATTCAAATTATTATCAAATTATTTTACAATTTTTTAAACACAATCAACAAGTTAGTTTAAATTTGATGGAAAAACATACAGAATTTTAAATAAATCAAAAAAATTCATTGATGAAAATAATAATTCATTGAGAAAGAAATAAAAAATTCAGTCAAAAAATCCAGTTCAAACTGAGTATCTTACTCACAGCTAGAAATAGAATTTACCCTCTTTTTTATTTAATTTTTTTTATTTTTTTTCACCAGCCAAGTAGTAGTCTTAAACATTTTGTTAAATATTATCGCAAATTTATTTTGGTCCACCAACGCAGTGCTAAAATACGACAAACATTTCCCTCTAAAAAATATTTTTATTTTAAATTTATTTCTTTTTCTTCTTCCTCTTCCTCTTATTTCGTTTTTATTTTTTATTTTTATTATCAACAACATGTCGTATTAATCTTGTAAAAGTGTCAAAAAAAAAAAAAAAACATATTAGCCAAAATAAAAATTAATATTCAACAATAATAAATATAAATAAAAAATTTTAATAAACTTGGCTAATTTACAAAGAAAAAAATAAATTATTATTCATGTTTTTACACTTGTTTATTGCAAAAATAGTTTATTTTATTTTATTTTTTTCATTTTTATTTATCTCCATTGAATTGCTAGTTATCTATTAATTTTTTTTTTTGTTGTTTTGAATTATTATTAAATTAATTTTGTTTTTTTTTTAGGATCTATCTTACAAGGACAAGCATTGGCACGAGGCATGCTTCCTTTGCTTCAAGTGCAGAGTTTCACTAGTAGAAAAACAATTTGGAAGCAAGGGAGACAAAATTTATTGCGGCAATTGTTACGATACCCAATTTGCAAGTCGTTGCGATGGTTGCGGCGAAATTTTCCGTGCTGGTAAGTTCATTAAAAATTTGATAATTATAAAATCAAAAAAAAAAAACCAACAACAACAACAATTATATTAATAATTACTACGTAAATTGATCGAGTCCATTTAAAAGAAAAAAAATATAATCAAGTTGTTGTTGTTGTTGTTTTTAATTAGATTAAATAAATTAATTTTTATGATAAATTTGAAGAATAGTGTGTGTAAAATAAAAACAAGGTGATAGATTTATCACATTTTATATATTTTATTTATTTATTTATTTTCTCATTACGGTAAATCAGTCAAGGTTTTTTTATGATCGCAAAACACAGCGGGACAAAATTATCGACATGTTCAGAAGGACTTTTGATCCTCCTTCAGGCAAAATAAAAAAAATTATAATTATATTTTTTTTGATATGATATTCCATCCATTTCATATTCAAAGAAAATTATTATTATCATCATGGGAAAATAAAAAAAAATATTTAATACACAAAATTGATGAAAAAAATAAAAAGAGAAAAATGTGGATAAAAATTGGTTACACGCCCACTTTAAAACGATCTTTTGGGCTTGAATGTAGGCCATGGTCTGGATTGCCATCAAGGTGATGGTTCAAAGGTCATAAAAATTTTTTACAATCGTAAAAAATTTTTATCACTACAAAGCAAACTATTTTATTGATTTTTTTTTTTTTCATTTTTATTTTCCTCATAATTGTCGTTTAATTTAAATAAATTTTAGCAATAAATTATTTATATTATTTAAATGAAAAAAAATAGTTAATAAATGTATATAAAATTTATTTTTTTAATTTAATTTTTTAATCTTTATAATTCGTTGGCAATAATAAAATGATTGGTATTATTTTAATGATCGGTTTAATATAATTTTACGCTCGTTCAAAAATTATTATACTTTGATAAATTTAGTATCAAGTTTTGCTGGTAATAAAAAACAACGTTAACAAAATATATTTTGCATAAGTAAATCTCGTTTGGCACTTTGTCGATGATGATGATGATGATGACAAAGTAAACTCTCGTAAATCCAAGTAAATACTTAAAAACATGGTAACAATACTGTGACTTTTATTATAAAGTTGTTAATCATCAAAACCGATTGACGTATTATGCAAGAAATTTTTTTTTTCATAAATAGTTTTAATATTTTTCAATTCAAGGACAAATGAATAGAAAACTAAAAAATTAAAACGCAAAAAAACAAAAATTAATAAATAACTTGGCAATAATATTTTTGTTTACTTGAATATAAATAATATATAAAAATATTTCCTTATTTTTATATAGAAATAAAAATAATCCAGTATTTGGAATTGAAAATAAAATAATTTAAAAAAACAAGTAAATATTTAAGGAAAAGAATTTTTCGATAAAGACATTTCTTTAGTCTTAATTATTGCAAGAATTTCGTAGTGAGAAAATTGTTAATTTATTTTTGATTATACGTAAAATAGTATCACAGTTTTTTTTTTTATGTCTAAGTATAGTTCATGAAAGTTATCGTGTAAATGTTGCGCCTGCCCAAGTTGTGATGTTGATTCCAGTTGAGTTGAGACATGAATTTTCTTTGCAGTATTATTCACAAGTCTTTAAGACGCACAACATAATTTAAATACTACCATATATAAAAAAAATAATAAATCATGTTTAAAAATAAATGTTAATTTAAATCATTAGCTTAGTAAATTAAAAAATAAATAAAAAAAATATGAAATGATAATTTGAATGAAAAAAATTAAACTTGATAAGTTATTAACATCAATTATTTATTAATAAACAATAATTATTGATAATATAAAAAATCATTGATGCGTAAATTTTAATTTTTTAATTGCCAGTTAGATTATTATTACTATTATTTTTTATTAACAAATTAATTTAAATTTTATTCATAAAAATCAAGTAAATGAAAATTCGGAGTAAATTGAAATTTATTGTTACGCACGTGGTTGTCGTTCATTTCTAGACGGCTTGACGCAAATAAAAAAAAAAAAGATGAAACAGATATATAATAAAATAAAAAAAAAAATAACAAAGTAGGAAAAGGAAAAAAAATATTAACTGAAGAAACGTGTCTCGGTGTTGAGGCGAGAAAATAATGGAAGGGGTTTTGTGACTTTTTTCAATAAGTATCTCGACAAATTGAAGAAGACGGTGATTCTACTTTCTGTAATCGCAACCTCGTGCCTCAAGAATATAGTGAATATTTAATAATAAACTTTTTTCATCAACAAGATACAATATTGATTCGTTTTTTTTTTCTTTTCTCAAAAGTATATAAATTAATTCAAAGTGATATTTAAAATAAAAATCTGTGATATATATATAAAAGTGATTTTTGAATAATATATAAAATGGCAACAGAAGCATTACGTGAAAGATTATCAAATAATTTACGTTTAAAAACAAAAACAGTTGGTGATGATAAAATTAAAAAAGCTAAAGATAATGGTGATGATGTTGCAATATTTAGCATGGTACCACTTGAAGGTGATACAAAATTTTGTTGTTCACTTGGAAGAGATTGTCGTATTGGTGATTGTAAAAAAGCCACACCAGGTGATTTTAAAAAAATTAAAAAATTATCTACAATTAGCGTGAAACATAAATAATAAATCAGGAATTAATCTAATTAAAAAATATAAATTAAATTACAACAATTAACAAAAATATATTTAAAAAACAAATGATTTTTTTTCATAAAAAAAAAAAATTTAATAATTGATTTGTAATGAAAAAAAAAAGAAAAATTACTATAGAATAGTGAACATGTGGGTTGTTTATTTTCTACATAATTATATCTATATAAATATGATATATGCGTAACGAAAAACCGGTCGGTTTCGATTTGCGATCATAGGAGACGTGACCTTATTGGGAATACACAAGCAAGCAAGTTACCAAGTTGCCAAGAGCACTGTTCAATTGAGCTGCATGTTGTATTATATATATAATATTGCCATTGGCATGTTTAACATAACATCAAAACCACCTTAATTATATTTCTATCAATATATTATTATTATAAATACATTTGTATTCAATACATTATCATTTGCTCCAAATTATCATTTATATATATCAATTTTTTATTTTTATTTTATTTACATTTATAATTATTATTTTTATCGATTAATTAATACCTTGACATCTGTTGGGCACGGTTGACCTTTATACCAAACCTCAGTTTACTCATTAAATTTTACTTTAATTAGTATTAAAAAAATATTTTAAAAACAAACAACACACACAATGGTAATTTTTTTTTTTTCACGTTTTTTTTATTCAATTTTATTACACTTTTTATTTTATTCATGATAATTTTTTGTTTTATTTAATTTTATTATTTTTATATCCATTTAGTTTGTTTTTTAAAAAAAAAGTTCATAATGAGTTGTACATTTTTACATTTAAAAAATGTTGATTTTAGCGTAGGTCAAGATAATTTACTTTTTTTTTTTTTTTTTGTTTAAATACGTATTTATTGTTATTATTATTTTGAGGATTTTATAATGATGATTATAATAATGATAATGAGTGAATATTTAAAAAAAAAATAATAATATTTGTAATGGGTCAATTTTTAAATGGACAGAGGAGGTGCGGTTTTAAATAAATTGTGAAATAAAAAAAAAAGCCTTGATGACCATACAATACACACATGCAAACTGGACAAAATGACATCATTTTACTGGTCCAACTGAGTCACATATTGAAATTTAAAAAAAACATAAATATTATAATTAAAATAAATAAAAATATATTAATATCTAAATATCATAAAAAATAATTCACATAAACTTCCGCATTGTAATTTAATTTACTATTTATTTCGATTCATTGAATCGAAATATTTCGAAATACAAAATTTAAATTAATAATATATTATAATCATTATATTTTAAAACTTAGATCATCGTTTTAAATAAATATTTGAATGCTAAAAAATAATATTATTATTATAATAATAATGTTATTTAAAAAAATAATTATGAAAAATAAAAATGACTTTTAACCGCCTACAAATAATCACGATATTCTGACTCACATAAGTGGTTTAAAAAAAAAAATCTTTAAATAATTATTTTATTAACAATATATAAAAATACAAAAAAATGATAAAGAAAAAATAAAAAATTTAATTTTAAATAACATTGATAAATATCAGTTTAGCTTTAAATAATTTTTTTTTAAATTTTATAATAAGCAGAAATTTTTCTGATGATAATTATTATATTGATTGGTAATTTCACATTAATGTTGATGATGGTTAGTAAATATATATGAATAAATAAATCTGTTAAAACATGAAATAATAATAAAAATTAATAAATATATATTTACGTTTGTTGTTGTATACGTCATCGTTGGATATTGATGTCCCAAAAATAAACGTGGCGAAATGATGATTAATAATTTTGGTCTAGTCATCTACGTGGGCCTATGAATGACGTAGAAATAAAATTATCATAACCAGTTCATGACTGTACCCCTATTGCAATATTGCAAAACAATGGTCATCTTCAAATAAATAAATAAAATAATTATAAAAAATATTATTTATCATAATAAAATATATTCATGATGAAAAATTTTGTTTAAATATTTGCAACTTTATTAAGCCGGTTTTAAAAAACATTAAAAAAATAAAAAAAAATCACCTTCAAATGTTCAAGAGAATCGGGTCAATAAAATTTCATTGCACTTGATCCAAAAAAAGCATAAATGTGTATACAGTGATTTATTATCTTTCAATATATATATTTTTTATACTTTTTTTTATTTTTTTTTTTATAATTTAAATTACATATACTTTTGGCTATCTACTTGCATAACAGGTGTGGTTTTAAATGATTGAAAGATGATTTTATAAATAAATAAATAAATATGACTATATAAAAATAAAAAGTATAAATAATTTTTCAATTTATTAGACACTTTGAATTAATACGGATATGTTGTTTTATTTTGAAGGACAATATTTCCATTTTTACATAGTAAATTTAACACTTATTTATTTAATTTATCTATAAAAATATATAAATTTTATATAGAGATAAATTAAAAGAGAGAAAATAAATAAATTGTACGTCTGAGTTGATAGACAATTTGACGCCACACGCGATAATAAAATGATAATAAAATTTACTATAATTTAAAATAAATAAATTTTAAATGTTTATTTATTTATTGTATTATATTAATGTATAAAAAAATATAATTTATAGGCACGAAAAAGATGGAATACAAGACGAGACAATGGCACGAAAAATGCTTTTGTTGCGTTGTATGCAAAAATGCCATTGGATTGAAAAGCTTCATACCACGTGAACAAGAAATATACTGTGCTGGTTGTTATGAGGATAAATTTGCAACTCGTTGTATCAAATGTAACAAGGTAATAAAATCATAAAAATATTATTTTTATTTTTATTTTTCCCCACAATATTGTATAGTAATTATAATATAATAATTTATTTTAATTTGTAGATTATAACAAGTGGTGGTGTTACATATAAAAATGATCCATGGCATAGAGAGTGTTTTACTTGTACAAATTGTGACAATTGTTTGGCTGGTCAACGTTTTACATCAAGAGATGAAAAACCATATTGTGCTGAGTGCTTTGGTGAATTATTTGCCAAGAGATGTACCTCATGCACCAAGCCAATAACTGGTTAGTTATTAATTTTCATTAAAATACAAGAAAGCTCAATTAAAATATATTTGCTGTTTTGTAAATTAATATTGTATTTTTTTTTTTTTAAATTAACAGGAATTGGTGGCACACGTTTTATTTCATTTGAGGACAGACATTGGCACAATGATTGTTTCATTTGTGCTGGATGTAAAAGTTCACTTGTTGGTCGTGGATTTATAACTGATGCTGATGATATTATTTGTCCAGAGTGCGCCAAGGTAAAACTCACAACAGAATAAGTCAAAAAGAGACAGCTAGAGAGAGCGAGAGAGAAGAGAGAGATAAAATTAAAAAACAACGATTAATGAAAAGATAAACTATGATAACGAATCAAAAA
>MKYW01000066.1:130326-147887 GCA_015776835.1 Aphidius ervi
TTCATATATTAAATTGTGTTTAATTAAAAAAAACAAAAACATACGATCAAGTCGATGAGAGCAAACAATGTGTTATTAATTTTATTATTCCTTTTTTTTTTTTTTATTTAAATAATACTATAGTAATTAATTGCTGCTATTAATATATATTTGTCATTATTAATTTTTATATATTTTTAAAAATCGAAATGATGGAAAAAAAATTGAAATTTTTGATTGTTATTATTTTTTTTTATTTTAAAATGATTTTAATTATTATTTTATGCAGTTGAATATTATTTTTTATAGTGTGCACTCATCGATTAACGTCATCTTGTATCAACAAAAAAAAAAAAATGATAAATATATATATTGACAAAAAGGTGCTGTATTAATCATCAAAATACAAGTGATTTTAATTTAATTATATTATTTTTTAAATGAAAATAATGGATAAACAAAAATCAATGTTAATTTCTATGTCAATACAAATAAATATATATATATGTTATAAAGAAAATAATAAATAAACTCTAAATGCGTTTAATTAAATTGTTTAATTAACCGATAAATATGCATAAATATACTACAGTTGTATAAATGTACAAAATTTGTGGCCTTATAAAATTAATTTATATAACACAAGTTGACAATGTAAATCCATTAATTAACTAAAATTGAAATAACGTAAATATTTATATATTTCAATGCAAAATTTATAAAAAATAAATATACAAATTTAATTAAAACAAATAGTAATTTAAATAATAATAAAAATAATAAATATATACATTTATTTTTATTATTTATTATTGAAATTAGATCAAATATTATTTCCCAAAAAAAAAGTAATATTGTATTGATGGTAATAAAAATCTATAAAATTTCGATTTCGATATTTTTGATTTTAAATAAAAATTAAACAATATAAATAATAATGATGATAAGTATTCGATTGATTATTAATTATATTTAAATAAATTACCTCCTTTTTAATTGATTTTTAAATATTTTTTTTACCCCACGCGAGATGGCAGCAGCCAAGAATTTCCTAGAGCTTGTATTTTGTTAAAACAGCTGATTGTTTGGCATTGACTATGGCGTAGACTTTTATCACAATGTCACATTGTTTTATTTTTTTTTTTCAATTCATCTTAAATAATTGGCTTTTTCAAGTACTCATTGAAAGTTAATAAAACGTCTAAATCAACAGTGCTACCTCAATATTAATTAAATTTCTTTTGTTTTCATTTAAAGTTGTTTATTTATTTTTTTTTATTAAAAAGTGTGTGTGTGTGTGTTTTATTAGTGATAAAAAAACAAAAAGATTTACATTTTGTTATTAAAATTACTATGTAAAGTTTATTTATTTATTTATATTTAATTTGTGATGTTTTATTGACAATTTGACAGCATGATTACTTGATAACCAACAAATGAACTTCAACAATAAGGTTAGTCACATTTTAAAACAATTATTTTATATTTAAATCATTGTTTATTAATTAACAATTAACATATATAATAATAGTAATATAAAAATATTTATATTTATATATTTGTTTAGAAAAATCATGTGTATTTAATGTATTAGTTTAAACAACTTTTGAATAGTCAACGTGACTTTTTAGGGGTTGTACAAATCACTCACATGTCTGACTAAAATCGAAATTACTACTTAACGTTGTGCTTTTATATTTTAGTGTCAATTAATTAAGATAACATGATAAATCTTTTTAAATTATTTACAATAAAAATAAATAAATATGCACTTAACAATTGGTCAGAGTATCCTGTCAATCTTACCAATGTTAACAGTATAAAACTTTCAAGGATCAATGATCCTGGAAATCCCATTAATACTACTTTCATTTAAAATAAAAAAAAAAACTATTTTTTTTATTTGTTAGCTTTTTTTTTTTTTCTTTTGATTTTTTTTCTTTACATTCTTTCGTTCATTTAGCTCTGTTGATCGACAATCCAGATCACGCATTTGTCGGACTTTTCGCGGATTATTTAAAAAAAAAGAAAAAAAATACGTCAAGTACGTGAGAATTTTCTATTTTTTTTTATTTTTTTCTGTTCTTCTCTTTCAATAGTATTTTTGTGTGTGTCACATTCCAGGCTTAATGAAATTTTAGACAAGACTTTTACATAAGAAGAATGTCAATTTTTTTATTGGTTTAAAAAATTTTTAATTTTCATAAAAGCATAAATATGATTTTTTTTAAATTTAAAAAAATTTAATTTGATTATTAAAAATTAATTAACTAACTGTCTTTTAGAATTTGATAATATAATTTTTATTATTTTATTTTTCACACGTTTTACAATCTTGAAAATGTCAAATAAAAAAAAAAAAAAAAATCTTTGAAAGTTTTATTTATTACTGTTGAAATTTTATTGTCGTAAGACTTAAAAATATAAAATCAATAGTTAAAAACGAAAAATAAAAAATTGTTATATCCTTCACATTGATTGTTAATCGTTCGTGTTGGAATTTCATTTTCAAGGATCTTCAATCTTGTAATTTATCGTAAAGTCTTTGAATTCCAATATTTTATCTAAAGAATTTCGACAGTATTTTTTTTTATTTTTTTATATTTTATTTGTGAAATTTTTTATGGTGACAATTTTTAAGTACACTGCTTTTTCAATGACAATATTTTAGCTTGAAAAAAAAATTAATTAAAATAATAAAATCGAGAAATTAATAATATATTTACAAAAAATTATTAATAGACTTTAATATTTATTTATTTTTAAAGCTTCAAGACAAGATGTCAAGATTAAAGTGCTGAGTTTTAAAAAGTTTAAATTTTTACCATTAAGATAGTAATCTTTGACAAAGACATAATCCACGATATATTTTTTCAACACGTGTAAAATTGAGAGACATTACATTGACGACATCGTAAAAGTAAACTTCTAATCTTATCGATTTTCAATGCATCATCTATTTTTTACTCCAGCAAGTATATTGACTTTAAAAAAATATATAAAAATAAAATATTTACATCAACAACGAGAATCAAGTTTTATTTTATTTTTTATTATTTTATTTTTTTTACCATTTGGTCTAGACACATAGTTTTAAATGGAGACACGATTGATGTTTTTACTGCGACTTTTAACACATCAAATCCAGCTTAATATTATCATGCCACAAATTTATAGAACAATTCTTTTTACAGACTTGTAAAGATGTTTATACAATCGAAAAATAAAAATCAAAAAACCTTGTATAAACGTTGTTGAAAAATAAAAAAATATATAAGAAAGGATTTGACTTTTTTTTAAAAAACTTTTCTTTTTATTTTGAATACATTTTGGACAAGTGCATCGATCATTCGTTTTTAGAATTTAAAAGAGGGTTACTTTATATTAGCCAAAGTATAAAAAAATAAAGCTGCAAAAGCACCATGTCTGACTTTTTAAAATTTTTTATAATGGGGGATACGATATTGTATACCACGTGAATATAATATTTATATATAAAAAATAAAGTAAAATAAAACATTTAAATTATGTATTTAAAATAAATAAAATAATGTACATTGTATAAATTTATTTTGTAGAATTTTAATGAACTTTTTATTATTTATTTTGAACAAATATTTATTGTTTATTTAAATTCATATTTTTTATTTATTATTAACAAATTAATATACAATTCATTTCAAATATAAATAAACTATTAACAAAAATTTAAAAATAATTTTTTAAAAGATTAATTCAGTAGTTGTGGGTTTTTTTTTAAGCTTTTTTTTCTATAAAAATTGTACAAAATCCAAGAAAACAAACTTGGCAAGCAATACCATTCAACATTGATGATCCATGTCAAAATACAAAACTCAGTCTATTTCCAACTGTCATACTTTTAATATTACGATATGGACTTGTAAAAGAATATATTTTTTTTTCTTTCTTTTTAAACCAGAAAATGGATAACACTTTTGTTGACAATAAAAACTTTCCAGTTAAAATACAATGTTTCTAAAAATGACATGTATTATTGAACTGAACTACTCTTTGTTCAATTAATGATTTTTTTTTTATTGTTAAAAAATTATTATAAATCAATTTTTGTGTATTTTTATTTGAACGTTTTTCTGTTTAATTTGTTATAATTTAAACAACAAAAATAAATAAAAATTAAATCAATAAATAAAATAACAAACATTATGTTAAAAATTAAATAAATAAATAAAATATATATATAGATTGTTAAAGCAACATTGAATCTTTGTGATATCCAACGTAAAAGAAATAAAAATATATCAAAAATTTGAAACCTGTATATCAGTTACAAACACAAGTATCATTCGTTTGTACTTTGGTTGTTGATAAAGAGTTGTTGTTGTTGTTTTATACTAAACAATCTATACATGGTTCTTTGGCCAGTGAAGTATATATATATTTGCATTAAACTGGCACAAATCCAACTTCAACAATTCACTGTAACAAAATACTCTCTCTCTCTCTTTCTCAATCTGTCTCTCGAATATATATACAGTTGAATCTTCATTGGTACCAACCCAACAAACCCTTTTAATCTTCAGTCTAGCTGACAAAAAATCCAAATCCCATGACCACAATTTCACTCTCAACCTTCAAAAACAAGTATATAAACTTTATTTTACAAACTACAGTATTCATCATCATCCCCTTTTACCACAAAATATTTTCATTTGCTATACTGATTACTAACAATTCACTTTTGTATCGTTACATTTGTTATTTATTTTTTATTAATTATTAAATTATTTATCGTACAAATTTAGATGGAATAATGTAGATTTTTATTGCTTTATTTTAAAAAATTTTAAATAACAATTTTGAATTCATATGGACGTTGTGAAAAATTATAAATTAGTACAATTATGTTTACATTGAATAGCCCCATTGGTGGATCAATAAAGTCGAGCTCAAAATTCTATCTAATTTCTCGTTTTACCCTTTCATTATGTTAACGTTTATACACTCATGTTTGTTGAATATTTTTAAATTGAGGTAAATTTTCAACTACATCTGTGTGAATTTAACAGATGCTAGAATTGTTTTTTTTTAATTTTAATCCATCTGCTATCTCGATCAATATTAGAGGTAATAATAATAATTGATTAACGGTTTTTGTTGGTATTTAAACAAATTTATTTACATTAAATAATTAATGGAAATTGATATATGATATTTATTTTATTTAACAGTCATATTTTTCTATTAGATAATTTATAAAATATAATTGAAATTTTGATGAATTTATTATTTATTTATTCACTTGATATTTATAAAATAATATTGTATTTTTATGATATTAAAAAGGCAATGTGTTTGTCTAATAAATAAATATATTTAATATAAATTTTATAAAACAAAGAACATTGCAATTGAGTGAGTTTGGTTAACCAATGCGCAGGATTATGGTGCAGTGGATCGTTCAATTGTGGTATGTTTCCTATTTGGAATTGGTATACCTCCATCTGCATCTATTACATCAAATGAATGAATACAGATGCAGAATTCTCTTGACCAAAAAAAAAGAAGAAAATGATAGAAAAATAAATGAATTAACAATGAATTTAATAATAGATGAATTATCTTTATAAAGTTTATCATCATAGGGATTGAAGAATGTATTGATTTTTAAATTTAACAAATGGAAATTTTAAATATATAAAAGAAATAAAAAAAAAAATATATATATATATTTAAATCAGTAAACTTTTTACGAATCAATTTGAAATTCTGATTGGTTGCCTCTTTTTTTATAAATAGTTTGAAATATTTATTCATCGTATATATATATTTTTTTTGTATGTGAAAAGTTGAAAACATGAAGTGCGGCAAGATCTAATTCATTTTGTAGCGTCGATTTTACAATGGAATTTTTGAACAGGGATAGAATGAAAAAGGGTTGTGCGAGGTTCAAAAAGGAAAGGCTATATGGCAAGTAGTTTGAGTTTTAAAAAAAAACTAAAAAAAAGTTTATAAAGTTTTTTGTGAATACAAGACGAGACTTGAGCTAAAATGTGCCGGGGTTTTTGGTAGATTTTTGAGAAAGGAAAATGCTTTGAGTATCGTGGTGGTTGCATTGTCGTTTGTGAAGAGAAACATGATGGATGCGTCAAGAAATTCTCAGAATAGCTGAGATATTCTTCATCGTATACACTCTTCCTGACTCAAGTAATTTATCACACTGTGTCTCGTATATTTATTTATTTTTTCAACATACAAATCAATGACAGTAATTTAAAGAGAGTTATTTACTGTAATTATTATTTTGTATTTAATTTATAACATTTGAGAATTAAATTTTACTAGTTTCTTTATAATACTTGGATAAATTTAATTTCTTCAGTTTAGTAGCTTGCCTCCTCAAAGTTATGAATTCTTAATTATTAAAGTACTTTTATAAATTTTTCCTATTATGAAAAGGACACTTGACCGTATTTTATGTAATTTTTTTAAAAAAAAGACAAATTCGTATCAGGAACATATGATAGGCAAAGAGGTATTTTTTTTGTAGAAAATATACCTCTAATTATTTATAATAGCCTGATATTTTTAAAATTTCGACTATGAATTTTTTTTAAAAAAAAGACAAGTTCGTATCAGGAACATAGGATAGGCAAAGAGGTATTCTTTTTTTTTGGAAAAAATACCTTCTTTAATTTATAATAGCCTGATATTTTAAAATTTCGACTATGTATTTTTTTAAAAAAAGAAAAGTCCGTATCAGGAACATAGGATAGGCAAAGAGGTACTTTTTTTTTTTTGGAAAAAATACCTCCTCTAATTTATAATAGCCTGATATTTTAAAATTTCGACTATGTATTTTTTTAAAAAAAGACAAGTTCGTATCAGGAACATAGGATAGGCAAAGAGGTATTTTTTTCTGGAAGAAATATCTCCTCCATTTTATAATGGCCTGATATTTCGAAATTTCGACTATGTATTTTTTTAAAAAAAAGACAAGTCCGTATCAGGAACATATGATAGGCAAAGAGATATTTTTTTTGTGGAAAAAATACCTCCTTCAATTTATAATAGCCTGATATTTTAAAATTTCGACTGTGTATTTTTTTTAAAAAAGACAAGTTCGTATCTGGAACATAGGATAGGCAAAGAAGTATTTTTTTTTATGTGGAAAAAATACCTTCTAATTTATAATACCCCATCGAACAATTATTAAAATTTTTTTTAAAATTTTTATTTGAAAAAAATAAAGATATGGAACAGGATACTATAATGATCGAAGAGGTATTTCATGCGTCTCGTAGCTCACCTTCTCTAAGAGGACCCAAAATTCAGATATTTCTATAAATTTTCATCAAAAAAATTAAAGATATGTAACAGGATAATAGAATGATCAAAGAGGTGTATGATGTTTTGGAAAGCTCACTTTTTCTTCCATATAATCCCACAATCATTTTAAATTTTCACTGTTAATTAAAAAAAAAAATCTATATTTTTAACATGATAACAAGATGACCAAGGAGTTATTTGATGTTTTATAAAACTTACTTTTTGGTTATTTAAATCTTATAAGATATTGATAAAAGAGATGTTATTAAAGCTTTTTTTCGTATTTCATAACGAGATGAGCAACTTCGGCTTAAACACAGGGTATGAATTCAATTATAGATAAGGTGTTGTGCAGCTTAAATCGTGTACAATCAAGAGATCAAGGGATTTTATTAACAAGGCGTGTTTCTGTTAACTTCATATCTTTATATCTTCATCATATGGAAAGATTAAAATATTTTTAAGCTGTAAAGATGAAATTTTAATTGATAACTTTATTTTTATTATACAGGGTACATATTTAGTAGACTTATATAGATATACATTTATTAAAATTATAAAAATGAATTATTTATTTATTTTATTTTTTGAATTGCTAAAAAAGTTGACAACTTTGTGACTTTTTGTAATGAGTTTTCTTTGACTTTTGATACTGTTGAAGTGAGAATTGTAAATACCATAATAATCAAGCCACAAAGTCACTTTGAATTACTTTTTGACTCTTTTATTTCATTTTTGTTTTCTACTTTTTTAATGTTGAAACTTATTTTCATCTTTTAAAAATATTTTTTTATTTCCTCGATACAATTTATTATAAATACTTTACAGTAATTTTCTTAAAGTATTTAGTAGTATAAATTATAAATTATTTAAAGCCAAAATAAGAAAAATACAATTTATTTATTTTTTGTGTTACTTAGAGCTTTTATTCTTTCAATTTTATTTATTTATAAAATATGAAATTACAGATTAATTTGGTCTTTGCTTATTATAATTTTAAATAATATATTTCCATCGTTTTTTTTATCAAGGGTTTTAATGACCCTTGTTAATTTTAAAAAATAATTATAAATAAGATAACAAGATTATCATAAAGAAACAATATAAATATTTTAATGCTGAAAAAAGTTAAACACAATATTTAATCCGGATAAATAAAAGTGTATTTAAAAATTTAAACAAAAGTACAAAAGTCAAAACAATGATACCATTTTACTTGGTTGTTTTGTTAGTTAATATTTTTATTAAAAGCTATAACAATTTTTTCAAAAGATTCTTATTCATAACTGATCCTGTTTTTCATTTATTTATTTATTTTTTTGTCATAAACAAATTGTTTATGGATTTATAGAAAATAAAAATAATTGAAAAAAAGCTATCATACTGATAACGAGGAATTGGATCTTACTTGAGTTGAAGGACTTGAGCCACTTTAACAAGATGGTAGAACAAGAAACCGGAAGCTCTATACTTTATGTCTATTTTCTTGAATGACAACAAGAATCCTCAGGATTTATTTCTCTCAATCCTATTTCGTTTATTATTTTTTAAACTTTATTTTTTTTTTATTTTTCATTTTATCTACTTATTTTTTTTACCATTATTATCTTTTCAAGTACAACTCTATTTTTCAACGCCATTATTTCACAAGTTCTCTTGACACGAAAAAACATTATCAATTTATTTAATTTATCATGTTGCTAAATATAAAATATATTATTAAATAAATAATTTAAAAAAAAAAAGCTTCTTGATGATGAGAGATATAAAGAGACTATTAAATTATTTGTCAAATAGAAAATATAAAAAAAAGAAAAAAAAAATGAATATTTAATCACCAGTATTTGTATATATTTCATCATTATAATGATGTCTTTTTTTTTTTTGCTGTCATTATTGTATAGCATTATGATAAAATAACAATGAGCTTGAGTGAGTATCGTCACGGAGTGTTGACGATCTATCGGACTTGTTTCCGATACAGTTCACTTCACGTTTAATTAGTGATGAATTGTTGATCGGAAACAGAAACAAGGCTGTAAATTCTTGTACAATACTAATCATCATTAATCATCATAATACTAATTATCATTTGAGTAACATCGTATTTCAAAATTCAATAAACTATACAACAACTCATGCTTGTATTAATAATTTATCTAAACTACAAATTACTAACTAATTAGCTGATTAAATTATAGAACAAAAAGAACAATGTATTTTTAATTTTTCCATTCAATCATTGAAATATATAATGATGTATATTTACTTTGGCTAAAATAATATCTTGAACATGTAACAAAATTGCTAAAATATTTTTAAATCATTTAATTAGAATTTAAAAAAAATAACAGCCAAAAGTTTTTAAATATTTTAAATGATTTTACAAATAGATCAAATTAAAGTTCATAAGAAAGCTAATTAATTTATATTAGAAAATTTAAGTTGACTAATTAATAATCAAGTTAAAAATATTTAAAAAAAAGCGAAATAAATAATTTATTTTCTTTTAAAAGTTGAATAAACTAAATAAATGATATTATCTATATGAAAATTTTTTAAACTTTATTTATTTATTTATTAATTTTCTCAATTTAAATAGAGGAATATATAATGTATGTAGTTGGACAATTAAATTTGTAAATCTATCGTGTAATATAGTCACGTGTATGAGGCACATTTGTATATTTATCGAAGAAAGTTACGAATAGCGATTACATGACATGCAGTGAGTATTATAACGAAAGCATGTTATCTCATTTTGCCAGGAGTTCGTCTTTCCACATTTTACTATGTTCCATATAGAAAGATTTATCTACTACTTGTATATTTTATGTTACTTAAAATAGGTTAAAATGTAAATTGTTTTTTTATGTTAATATATATATATTTTACTTGAATTATCATAATATATATTATAAAATTATTTATTATATATTTATATTTAATTGTTTAATATAAATTAAAAAATTCATTTAAACAAATTTTTTTTGTATATTATAATAATTTAAATATTATTTATTTTTGTTAAAATCTCATCAAGTTGTCAGGTTGAAATTTTTTAAATAAAGCACATCAGTTGATGAATAAAAAAATCATAAAATAATTTAAAAAAAAAATATATATGAATATGTTTGAGTGAAAATAGAGAAGCTTTAATTGGAATATCACATTGGTCAAAGCTTTGACTCTAAGCAATAATGACATATTCATATCATCAAAAATATACATATATTAAAGTTGCTATTCAAAATTCAACTATCATATTTGTTACCACAGTATCCATTGAAATTCATATGATTATTTGGTAATAAATTAAAATATCACGATATATTGAGTATAGTTATTTCAATTAAATCATAATATTTGTACTGAATATTAATTTATTATATGAGTATGTTTTAAATTTTAATTATCAATTATAATAAAATACATATAACAACAACAACAACAAATTTACTAATTAATTAATATCATTATTTAAATACTTGATATTTTAATTTTAATTGAATATTCTTTTCTTTTTTTAAATTTCATTTTGCAGTAATTAAAATTAAATACATTGAATGTTAATAATAATTACAATGTAGCAATTTGATTATAAAATTAGTTTAAAGGTAAATGCAATAATAAATTGATTGAAATAGTAAAAAAAAGTTTAAATAAAATTTGATTAATTTTTTTAACTTGATAAATTACTCATAAATTTAAAAAAATACATAACAACGTTCTAATAATTTTTTTTATTATTTAAATTACAATATTTATGATTTTCATTTTTAATTTAAAGTAGTAAATTTAATGTAATATATTTTAAATATATATTTACACTAAATATTTTATAATTTTATAACAAAAATGATTACGATTTAGTTTATGAAGCCAAAGGCTGATTCACCAAGTTTCTATTTTATCTCTTGCCCAAGGCAAAAGCATGTGCTTACATCGAAAAGTTTTTAGGTAATGTGCATTCTACGTTAAGTCAAAATACATATATATAAAAGTGCATTTGCTGGTCTTGCATATTATATAATAATGCACATAATAATTATTATTTTATAGAGTGTAACATGACAAAATTTTGACCATATGACTTTCAGTTTTATCACATCAATTGTGATGAAAAAAAAAAATGAAAATTCTTTTATAAATTTCTCATTCACATGCCACTGAATTTCATCTGTATTTTTGTGTTTTTAAAAATGGGAAATATTTTAAAAATTAAAAAAAATAGATAAAAAAAAATAAACGACCAATGAGAAAAATAGAAATATAAAATGTAACATGCAAAAATATATATATAAAAAAAACAAATGGAATCTATTGTATTCAAGCTGAAATGGAAAACAGTTGTAATTGTTATCACGCGAAATTCGAACGAATATTTTTTGCATTTTTTACTGCGACAGTTATAAAAAAAACATCAAAGCTTTGACATTGCTAGATAAAAAAATATAAAAACAAAAAAATTATATGAATTAACGTTGTATAAAGAATTCTTCAGTTTATTTTATTATTATTTTTATTTTAAACTTTATTATACGTCAATTTTTTCTCATGAAGAAAATTGAAAATTCACTTTAGAATTTTCTTTAATTAATTAATTAGTTTTTATTTTATAATTTCTTTCAGTATTTTTTAACATCATTTATTTAAATAAATAAATTAAATAAAAATTGAGTATAATTTTTTTAACAATTTTTATTATTCAAATATAAAAATAATAATTATTTATTCATCAAAGAAAAATATTTATATTATTTTTTATTTTCTCGACAAATATATACTCGTATTCAAGTGATTGTATTTTTTCTATATATGACAAAATATTTTTTCCAGTGATTAAAATCCAAAGACAAAGGAAAAATACAGTAGAAAAAAAAATCAGATAAATAGTATACAATATTGTGCAGGTGTTTTTATGTTTTATAAATAAAAAAATAAAAAAATAAAATAAAAAAAAAATAATTGTTGAAAATATACGAAAGAAAAAAATAAAAAAATTGTAATATTTTGGCGTCAGTGAATTTCGCGTATGAACGCGGTTAAAATTATTATAAAAAAAAAAAANAAAAAAAAAATACTAAGAGTAAAGTATGAAATTGAGGTTAATGGTACTACCGGGTAATAAACCGTGGTGTAACACAAATTGCGACATTGCTTGCACGCGTATACCAACTTTTCAAATCGAGCTTTGTGCAATAACTCTAAATATCAGAGTTGATATAGTTATAGGTACATTCATATATATATAAAAATAGTCGATGAAGAAGAAGAAGAAGAAGAAAAAGAAGAGGGAAGAAAATAAGAGTTGCTCGCGTCTCTCCATATTAGTAACGTCCGATTTGTCGTTGGCCAACCACAATCCTACATGCCAACCCCAATTCTAAAGGAAAAAAAAAACAATAAAAAATAAAAATACAATTCCATTTACAATCACTCACACATATATATATATGTATTTTTGACCCAAGTAAATGTCGAAAGGGTGGTTAAAATAGAGGGTTAAAGAGTGAGATATATAAAAAGAAAAAAATAAAAAATATGAGAGAAAAATGTGTATGTAACTATAGGCGAAATATAAAAAAAGGAAAAAAATAAATGAAAAAAAAAAGACTAGTATCACGGAAACCAAGACATCGATCAACTTCTTGGCTGGTTGCTTTTTGAAAGCTCTATAGAGGGTCGATATTGCCTTCCGCTCGATTGTTCGCTCAACCAAGCGTATATTAAATCAAAAGATCCATATATATTTATTTTTTTTTTTTCTTTAATAGACCAAGTTCTATCATTGTCTCCAATTAATAAAATATATATTACAAGTTTTTTTATGTTATTTATTTATTTTTTTTTTTTGTCAAACAAGATATTTTATTGTATATACTTAAAATACACAATTTAAAAATTTAATTTACAAAAGAAAAACATGAAAAAATAATTTACAAAAATAAAAAATAAATAAAAATAGAGCTGGCATTATTTATAAATTTTATTTAAACATTTTTTATTCTTTTTTTTAAATATTATAAGCTTGTAATTTTGTCTATTATAATTTTTTTCTTTTTTTATCAAACAAGAATTTTAAATTTTCAAAGACATCCTTTGTATTATATAAAATAAAAAATACATTATTATGATTTTTTAGATTTAGATAATACCTCGAGTTAATGTAGAATAATTTTAACATTTATTATTTTATTTATTTTTAAAAACAAAGAGTGTGTATTTTTTTTTTTTTATCTATATATTGTGTAATTTTATACTCGAGTGTAATGAATATCCCAGAGGATGTTCAGTAACAATACTGTGTGTGTATACCAACTGATGTCTGTCACAATATTTGTGTATGCATGAATTTTTTATAAAAGCACATTGCAAAGTACTTTGGATGACTTTGACATACATAGTATTTGTATGAAAAAATACAGAGACCAAATGGAATGATTACACTAGTCTCTTGATTTTACTTTTTTTTTTTTTTTTTAACTACCTGCTTACTTGTCAAACGTTATTTTATTTATTTTTATTTTTTATTATTTATATATTACCTCGTCATAACCTGACCAAGCTGCTGGATTTTGTTTTTTTTTCTATTTTTTTTGTTTTTTTATCTCCCTTGGATCGTCTGAGTGCTTCACGACATTGTTAGGGGTTGAGGGGTTGAAAATTCTCATGTTTAATTCATTCGGCTTGCAGAACCATTCTTGACGAGCTTTAAAAACAAAAAAAAAAAATTAGAGAATAGCAAAAAAGCACATTGATACTGAGACTTTATATATATCCTTAATTTAATTTGTATATTTATGAATATTTAAATCAATTATTATCATATATTTTATTTATAAAATTGCTTCATAATTGATTTTATTAATAAAAAAAAATAGTAGATTCAATATCAGCTCGATTGAATTCTTTTTAATAGTATGAAAAGCTTTGATATTAAATTTCATTTTTACTTAAGATTATGACACAAATTGGTGAAGCATAAAAACTTTGAAAAGATCTCAAATGGAAAATGAAAATGATAATAATCTGTGCTATTTTTAGTACAATAAGAAATGCTTTTTTAATCAAATATCCTTTCTTTTGAAGTACAATATTTGAATTTAACTTGATGAAAATAAAATAATAACAATGAAGAATATTTTAAAATATAATAGACGTAATTTAAAATATTTCTATTATATTTATAAAGGAAAAAAGAATAAATAATTTATAAATATATGATTTAATTATATTGACAATAGACTATCAACATTTTTATCTTTACAGATTTTTAATTTTAAAATTTTTCTATTGTTCTGCATCAAATGAATTAGCTAATGGACTGCTTTGATGTTGCTGATCTAATACTATCAAAGATCTTTCAAAATTAAATTTCAACAATATGACAAGATAATTCATTACTTAATTAAATCAAAATTTCCCAAGTGTCATTATAATTTAATGAAAAAATTTAATTATACAAAAGAATAAAAAAAATATATTCAAGATAATTGTAAAAAAAATTTTCATGATGAATTATTGTTTATACAAAATTATATAAATATTTTATTGAAAGTTAACGAGTAAATGTGGTTTCATTGTCTTCAAAATCTCTTGATAATTATGAGTGTAAAATACCAAAAGCTCTACTTTGTATAAATGCATAAAGAGAATATAATAATAAAATATTGAAAACAGAAAATACGGATATTAATCCAAGTGGTAACTCACCACAAAATTTTACTCTTTGGACTTTTGTTATATAATTGTTTTTTTTTTTTTTTTTTTTAATTCATAAGCTCTTTTTTGACCGTCTTTTATTATTTTTTATCTCTCTTATTCACTTGTTAACCGCAAAACTCATCTTGCACAGTGCAAACTTTCTGTACTATTTTTATTTTATTTTTTTTTACTTTTTTACACTGGTATAATTTCAATGGCTACAATTTTCATACAACTATGGATATATATATTTTTTTATGAGATTAATTTTATCGATTAATCGTGATTCAAAATTTATAAATACAATATTATTATTTTTTTCAAAGGCTAATTAATTTAATGATTCCATTTTTGTAAATTAAAAAATTAATATTATTTTGCATATTTTCAAAGTGAATAATTGACAGTGTAATTATTCAATTGAGTAAAAATTAATTAAAAAAAATTAATGATATGTTTGTATAAATGAATAATATGTGTTGTTGAATTTGTATATTTATTGAATAATCATGATGTACAAATGCGAGCCAATCAATCCGTGAACTAGTTGATAAGCAAATTACAATGTGGATTTTGAAATTTACATGACAACTCAGCATACATACCTAAAATTGATTTTATAAATTTTTTATTTTTATAATTTAAATAATTAAAAAATTTCATTACAAACTTTTAAATTAATATATAAAATTTATAAACAATTTTAAAATTTATACTTGTTTATTTTATTATACTTGAATAAAAATTATTTATTATATTATTAATATATAATAAATTAAATATTTTATAATATATAGATATCTATATTTTATATTAAAAAAATAGATGATTAATATTTTTTATCATTTTCAAGTATTGACTTCTGGTATTCATCATAAGATTCAATCACTTTGTCAGTATTCACAATTTTTTTCATAAATTTAACATAAGACTTTGTTGGTAAGTTCCTGCAAAAAAAAAAATTAAAATTTTTTTTTTAAATTTATAAATAACTAAATAAATAAACAAATAAATAATAAATTAATAAGTACTCTATTAATGGCATAGTGAATTTTAAATATCCAGGCAGGACTATAGTTTTTTTGTTTGTCAATATTCCAAATACTATTTCTTCAGCTACGTAATTTGGTTCGATTGCAGCTGGAAATCTAAATATTTAATTTATTTTTAATAAAACAAAACTTTAATATGTCACATATTATATGGTCAAAAAAAATTTACCTTGGTTTTGCACCTGGAAATAAGCCGACAGTATGAAAAAAATATGGACATACCAATGTTGTTTGAATGCCATCGTATCCGTCAATCTATTAATTTAATTTATTAGTATCCTCTTATTTTTATTTAAATATTAATTATATATAATCATACTTTCAAATCTGCAAATAATGAATTGTGATAACCATTAGCTGCAAATTTAGTTGCTGAATAACCAGTAAGTCTATATGCACTACCTAATCCAGCAACACTCGAAATAGTAACAATATGACCATGATTATTTTTCATCATCTCTGGTAAAAATGTTTTATTTATCTGTAAAAATTTTAATAAATTAAAATCAATTACATATTATAATAAATTTATTCAAATTATATTTACCAAAAAATGAGAAATTATATTTATTTTAAATATTTTTTCAATCTCATCGTCATTAGTGTCAACAACTGATTTTCCATACAGAAAACCAGCATTATTTATAATTATTGTAACCTACATATTGATACAATAAAATATCAATATTATTCAACTGCAAATATTAATAAAAAAATAAATAATAAAAATAATAGCTTACATTTCCAATTTCTTTTTTAATGATATTAGCTGTTTTATAAATTTCTTGTTTATCAGTTATATCACAAACATAGCCAGTACATTTTCCATTGAATGATTTAATTTCATCAACAACTTTTTTAATACCTAAAAAATATAAATTTTTATAAATAATAATAATATGAAGTAATTAAATTAATAATAAATATTATTACCTGATTCATTGATATCCCAAATAACAACATGAGCACCAAGTGCAGCAAGTTTAATTGAAAGTAATCTCCCAAGACCACCAGCTCCACCAGTTATTAATACAATTTCATTATCAATTTTTTTACATCTGTATTTTCGAGGTATCATTGATTTTAAAAAAGTCTGAATAATATCAATTGTTGCAGTGAATAAGAATAGAAAAATATCACAAGCAATGCTCATTTTGTTTTGCAAATCCATTTTACTATTTAAAATAATATCACTTCACTGTGTTAAACTATTTGTGTCACTTTCGATTCCTGATCTGATGCGGATATGGACAAACAATATCGCGTAATGCCTATGTCATCTTGAAATAACTTATATCTATCACAGACTTTGTACTGACATAGTTGGATAATGGAGTTACGATTATGTTAATTATTAAAATGTATGCGTTTTTGAGAATTAAAGGAATAAAAAAATTAATATACTAATAAATTATTTTTCTTATTAAAATCACAAAGATAAAAAAAAACAACATTTTATAATTCATTTAAAAAAAATTGTTGATCGTAGTGGAATTAAGTATTTATGAAAAATAT
>MKYW01000066.1:148702-162315 GCA_015776835.1 Aphidius ervi
AGATAAAAATATTTGGCCGCGTAAAGATACGTATGTTAACTATAAACATACGTATGTTAACAGTTAAGATATCTATGTTTATTGTTAATATATATATCTTAACATTAAACTTTTGTATGTTTAATGTAAACATATTGGTATGTTAACTGTTAACATATCCTTCTCTGAGTGTAGCATGAAAGAAGAAGGGAACAAAAGGGAATAAATATATATAGACATTTTCGGTTCTTCTACTGTTTTATACCTGAATGGCTATTTCGGTAAACCATCGGAGTTCAACTCCAGAAACCCGGGTTCGAATCCCGAGTTAGGTCAAGAAATAGCCAAGTTGAGAAACATGTATAAAGATAATAATAAGTATTATAAATAATTTAAAGTTATTTTTTAAATAAACAAATAATTCTGTTTTTTTTTATTGAAAATACAAATAAAATATAATGAAATGTACTATTGTACATCGTAAATCTCACCATGCAACATAGTAGATTTAACGAACGCTAGCCTTGACTATGCAACATAGTACTTCTTAACAAGATACATCGTATCTTTTCCAATTGAAACATTGTGAACTATACTAGGATAAAAAAATTTTACTATGTACATGTTATTATTTTTTCGAAAACGTCCCCGAGTACCAGAAAAAATAGTAAAAATAATTCTTTTTTTATAGTGAAACTAATTATTTTTTTTTTACAGTGAATGTAAAACTGTGACGACAACAATACGAGAAAAATATATACATAAATATTTTAACTAAATAAATAAACAAATTTACGCATAATTTATACATATAAAAATAATATACATCATGAATTATTTCAAAATAATTTATCATTTAATTTAGTTTATTTATTAAATTGTTTTATAAAAATTTCTTTTAGCTTCATTAATTATAACAATCCTTCAATTAGTTTAAAATTACATTGACGTTGTCTTGTACCATCAATTTAACTTTTTTTAATTGATAAAAAATAGCCCATTTATTCATGAAAAAAAAATAAAGATATTGCTCTGATTTTTAAATTTATTTCAAATGTAAAATAAAATATAAAAAAGAATTTCCGTCAGTAACAATTTCCGTGAATTTTATAAAACGAGAGGTGACAAGTTTTTGTATGAACAAGCGAAGAGGTATTTGATTTCATTTGTAGTTGACCTCTTGTCCTTCCTGCTTCCCTGATATTTGAAAAAAAAATTAAAATCCTAAAAAAAAATTAGAAATAATAGAAAAAAAATTTATTTTTGAACAGGAATATAGAACAAGCGAAGAGGTATTCTATTATTCAAAAAGTTTACTTTCTCCACTTTATATTCTCCCTTAACTCCGAAAAGTTTACGAAAGTTCAAAGAAAAAAAAAAAAATTAATTTGTATCAGGAACATAGAATGGGCAAAGAGGTATTCGATGTTTTAAAAAGTTGTACATGTTACTTGTTTATCCATTCATGTTTTTAATATTGCTATTTATCAAAAAACTATATACTTAATAGTACAATTAATTAATACATGTAGTAATGTTTTATTTTTCTTATTAATATATATACAAAGATCAAAAAACTAGACTTTATAATTTATATAATAAAAAATTGTTGAATATCAATGAAGAATATTTTTACACTTTTCACGTTTAAAAAGCATAGATTTTATTTTATTATTCTCTATCTCAAAGATCAATCATATCACGTATTATAATTCTGTTACATCAGAAGTCATTATAATATATTTTTTATATTGACATTAATTTTTTCAATTTTCTCTAAGTATTGGCTACTGCCTCATTAACATTCGAGGTATCATTCAAAGATTCTATAGTTGCATTGACATCACAAATCTTTTTCATTACTTTAATATAAGATTGTGGTGGTAAAAGCCTGAAAAAAAATTGTATTAAGTAATTTATAGTCAAGCTCAAAACAAAAATAAGATGAATAAATAATAATTAATAATTACTCTATAAAAGAAATGATTAATCCAAAATATCCTGGCAGAATTATATTTTTTTTGTTTGTCAATATTCCAAACACTATTTCCTCAGCCACGTAATTTGGTTCGAGTGCAGCTGGAAATCTAAATATTTAGTTTATCATTAATAAAACAAAACTTTAATAAGTCACATATTATATGTCAAATAAAATTTACCTTGTTTTAACATTTGGACATAAGCCAACAGAGTGAAAGTGATATGGACATGCCAATGTTGTTTGAATTCCATCGTATCCACCAATCTATTAATTTAACATAAATAAAAATTAAAAACCAATTATAATATTTTCTTATTATCATTTAAATAACAATAATGTATAAATTATTTTTCATTATTTTTATAAAATACTTTTAAATCTGCATACAACGAGTTGTGATAACCAACTTCTGCAAATTTAGTTGCCGAATAACTAGTAAAATTATATGAACCAATCAGTCCAGCAATACTCGAAATAGTAACAATATGACCATGATTATTTTTCATCATCTCTGGTAAAAATGTTTTATTTATCTGTAAAAATTTTAATTAATTAAAATCAATTACATCTTATAATAACCTTACTTAAATTATATATTTACCGAAAAATGAGAAATTATATTTATTTTAAATATTTTTTCAATTTCATCGTCATTAGTGTCAACAAATGTTTTTACATATGCAATACCAGCATTATTTATAATTATTGTAACCTACATATTGACACAATAAAATATTAATATTATTCAATTACAATTTACAAATATTAATAAAAAATAAATAATAAAAATCTTACATTTCCAATTTCTTTTTTAATGATATTAGCTGTTTTATAAATATCTTGTTTATCAGTTATATCACAAACATAGCCAGTACATTTTCCATTTAATGATTTAATTTCATCAACAACTTTTTTAATACCTAAAAAATATATATTTTTATAAATAATAATAATATAAAGTAATTGAATTGATAATAAATATTATTATTAATTACCTGTTTCATTAGTACCCCAAATAACAACATGAGCACCAAGTGCAGCAAGTCTAATTGAAAGTAATCTACCAAGTCCACGAGCTCCACCAGTTATTAATACAATTTCATTATCAATTTTTTTACATCTGTATTTTCGAGGTATCATTGATTTTAAAAAAGTCTGAATAATATCAATTGTTGCAGTGAATAAGAATAGAAAAATATCACAAGCAATACTCATTTTGTTTTGTAAATACATTTTACTATTTAAAATAATATCACTTCACTGTGTTAAGCTATTTGTGTCACTTTCGATTCCTGATGTGATGCGGATACGTACAAACAATATCCGTAATGCCTATGTCATCTTAAAATAAGTTATATCTATCACAGACTTTGTACTGACATAGTTGGATAATGGAGTCACGATTGTGTTAATTATTAAAATGTATGGACTTTTGAAAATTAAAGGAATAAAAAAATTAATATACTAATAAATTATTTTTCTTATTAAAATCACAAAGATAAAAAAAAACAACATTTTATAATTCATTTAAAAAAAATTGTTGATCGTAGTGGAATTAAGTATTTATGAAAAATATTTCTTCAATAATTATCTTTTTTCCTGACAAAAAAATAAATAAATATAAATAACGTGTTACATTTTAAAAATGCAGATTTTATTTCATTATTCTGACTAGATTTCTTGCATCTTAATTGATTTTATTACATCATCTCATTATAATTTATACCATACCAACAAGTATCCTTGTTGTTAAAAATATTTACAAGCAGTTGTGTATCGACAAAAAAAATTATTAAAATTATTTTTTTCTTCTACCTATATTTTTTGTGTACTTCTACTGACACATGGAAAATTTGAGCAATGAAATGTAAAACTGTGACGACAACAATACGAGAAAAATATATACATAAATATTTTAAATAAATAAATAAACAAATTTACGCATAATTTATACATATAAAAATAATAAACCATATGAATTATTTCAAAATAATTTATCATTTAATTTAGTTTATTTATTAAATTTTCAGCAACTGCTGTGTATACATTTTTATGATACTTATGAAAAATTAAGAAAAAAAATGAGTAAAAAAAAGTTAATCCAAAGTAATTGCTCTAAGCTAACAATAACATTGTGTCGGATTTACATTCGCTCTACATCTCCACCATGACCAACATTTTTTTTTATCCCTTTTTTTTCACCTGTTTTTTTTAATTTTAATTTTTTTTTTTTATTTTAATCTTCTTTTATGTCCATAATACCGAGTACAATCTCATCATATATCTTGCCTGCAGCACTAAGCAAAAAAAAAAAAAAAGNAAAAAAAAATGTATATATATAAATTTCTCGCGCATGCGGCATCTTTTTTTTTAAATTTTTTCATATTTGTCGTTCAACAGACAGGACATTTTATTATTATCATCATCATCATATTTTTTTTTTCAACTTACTTATTTTTTTGTGGCCCTTTGGGCAAAGAAAATGAAGTGAGAGAAGATCACTTGTTTTTTTATATATATAAAAAATATTTTTTAGTATTTTTTGATGGTAAAAAGTTTGCTGATACCATTGACGACGACAACGACAAAGCATTTCACCTTCAAATGACGAAGGAGTAATACTTTACCAAGCCATTCTCTATGTCGATATATAGCACCATCAAGCATCATTTGCATCAGCTCCCTTTTCCTTCTACTTTCATCTCTTTTTTTTTCGTATATATATTTATTTTTTTTACTCCATATATTTTATGTTTTAGAATATATGTTTTTTTTTTGCATATGCAGTTGATGGTCTGTTCTTGACTTTTATAAATAATCGCTCCATTACAAACGACAAGTTTGCTTCTGAAATGTACCATATCGTCAATTATTTTAATGGATTATTCTTGAGCTTTTAAATATCAAAGAATATTCTTTTTTTTCTTATTGTAAGTTATTTAAAACATGACACTTTGTTTGTAAATTATAATTAAATATTATATATAAACAAATAGTTATGATAAAGTTTTATGAAAATTTTCGTTCATCGATAATCCACTTGAGTTTAAACACAGCATTATACAAAAGTTTTTCATTGTATTAAACTTTTGTATTATAATGATGATAACAAGTTGATGTTGCTATTATTATACACACTTTTTAATCATTTTATTTTTTTTATTTATGTCTTATCAATCTGTGACACAAATATTGCTATTTAAAAAAAAATGTATCCATCATTTTTTGCATATTTTTAAAATAGAAAAATTTACTTTTTTAAATTTGAATTATTATTAAATATGTATAAGATAATTTTAAATATATATTTTTACTTTACTTTATTCTTTTAAAGCTTTAAAACAAATTTTTTCATTTATTTTTTTTTTGCAAATCTTTAAAAACTTTGTGCTTAGCACAAAAATATATGCTTCTTTTGTATTCAATGTTTAACTTGAATTTCAACAACTCGTTTCTATTGCAAAATCTTTTATTTTACTTTTAACCTGTATTAGTTTTTTTTGCTTTTTATATAATAAATAAATCTAAGGTTTTTGTTGACTGATTCAAAAGTATTTAAAAGTGGCAGGCAATGTTGTTTGAGTAAAACGAAAGACTCTGTCATTTTGCTTGCCTTTTAATACTTACTATTAAATTTTGTCTGTAAAGTTTTGTTTGAGTTACTGTAATTTGCCGTGATTTCTATACTAACTTTGTTCTTCTGACGAGTCATCTTGAATCGATTGGAAGACCTATCTCTTTTTTTTTTCATTTTTAAATATGCGATTTTATAAGTTTAAGTTTTATTATCAGAAATTCAATTAATACTTGAATAAAAGTTGTTTTAGAAAAATTTTCTTTAGCTTCATTAATTATAACAATCCTTCAATTAGTTTAAAATTACATTGACGTTTTCTTGTACCATCAATTTAACTTTTTCTAATCGATAAAAAATAGCCAATTTATTCATAAAAAAAAATAAAGATATTGCTCTGATTTTTAAATTTATTTCAAATGTAAAATAAAATATAAAAAAGAATTCAAATGTTTTTTCTTTGTCAGTAACAATTTCCGTGAATTTTATAAAACGAGAGGTGACAAATTTTTGTTACACCTGCAAACACAAAGGTAATTCAAGTGGAATAAGTATCCCATTTTCTACCAATTTTTTTATTTTTTCATTTATTTTCTTCACAGCACTTGTGTAACCTTAGCATCAAACTTTTTGCATTATTTTTTTTTGAATATTTTTTTTTCCTTTATACCTACAAATAAAATTTGAAAGAAAATAAAAATATTTTTTACATGATTTAACCTATTCAAGTGGACTTGTCAAGGTATCATTTGAATTATTAAAAAGTTGAACTAAATTTTCAAATAAATAAAATGATTTTTACTTAATAAATTTATTTATAAAAATTTGTGTAATTTATTATGGTTTATTGAACTCATAGATTGACAGAAAAAAACGTAAAAAAAAAAATAGATAAAACATTCTTTTGATGCTGATAGATTTCTAATGTCCCCTGATTTTTTTTTTTTCTTTTTTATCTCAGTCAGTCAGACGGAAGAGATAACGTAAATTAATGATCTACATGTGATCCAGCAGAATAACAAAAAAAAAAAACTGTTTTTTATTTAAACAAACTAAAGTTTAAAAATTAATATTTATTCTTCTCTTTAAGGTAACACGTTGTAATTAAGTTGAATTAAAATTTATGCTTGAAAAATAATTTTTTATTATGACTGTATAAGTTCATCTGTTAAAATAATGACATCACAATTTTCTCGACAATTAAATCAGTTAATAAAATAAAGAAAATAGTCCAATAGTTTTATTTTATTGGTTGGACTTTTTGTTGTTGACCTAAAATATTCATAACATATTTTTATGAATTATTTATTATTAAAAATACTTTTCAAGATGTTCGACAAAAAGTTAAAAAAAAAGGGTATCTTGAGACTTTTAAATAAATTTATTTTTTAACCCTTATCAGTGACTAGATATTTTCAATTTTCAATGTCTATTTTTTATTCTGGCTGATGGCCATGTCGTAAACATTGTTTCAAAGTCGATAAAACGACGTGAGAAAATGAATAGAGAATAAAATAAAAGAAAAATAATTGAAAAAAAACAAACAAATTAAAAATTATATATATATATATATGTAGAACTATAAAAAAAAGTGTAATGAGATTGGGGGTTGATTCAATTTAACTTGGAAGTAATTTAGGCAAGGATTGGTTGGTACTAGAAAATGAAGGACACTAGTTTGTCTTTATCTCAAATTGTGTCACCTTATTTATCTCTTACTAATTCTCAACTTCATGAAGTTGTTATCAACTCAACGTATCTAAATACATGAGTTAAGAAACTGTCAAAGTAAGCTATTTCCACAAATAAATTATTCATTTCCTCTTGAATTTTACTATATAGTTTTCTTGAAAATTAATTATCAAATATTGCCTTGATAAGTATTAAATTAGCCTCAAATTGATAACAATTATTAATAAATATTTAACAAAGTTTATACATGTATAGCAATATGATATTCATTAAATTTAAATATCAATTCAATGGACAGCAGAAATAATTTTCAAGTAAAAAAAATACAAATAAAATTAAAAAAGAATGCTTGTTTGCTGGCTTAACTAGTTCAATATAAAAGCAGCTAATTTAAAAGAGGCTTAGGCCACTCAAATTAATACGTAATTTCTCCTTTACAAAGTAAAATCAATGAAAATATATAAGTACAGTGATTATGAACTATAATGATTCTTAATATGCATAATTGCCATGCAGATATTTTCGATTGTAATGGTCTGCATTATAGCAAAATACATTGGCCATCAAAGTAAATTTTACTTTATCTTCCTTTCATTCTTGTTATAGTCTAAAACTAAAATTTCTCTTTCACCCTCTCCTATGTATAGTCTGCAACAGCAGCAGCTAGCTAGTATACACGTATGCAGTTTCAACTATCTCTCCATCAATGTGTAATGTTCTTGGGCAAGTGAGACAAATGACATTGCCACATAGTGGTTGTATGTTCTATTAATTTGTATTCACTTCATATATATATATGTGCACATGCAAGAGTTTGCTATAGCCAAATAGCACTTTTGTTGGATAATGCGTCTGGCTGGTTGTTGGACACACGTTACATACCACGTTACAATATACTGTATAACAACTTTATGTACATTAATAGATGAATATCGTGATGCTCTATTGGTTTCAAGTATCAACATTATCATCATTATCAGTGTGTAATGTAATTGTTCATCATGTGACAGTACAAAGAACCTCAAAGAATATTTATTGTTTTCCATGGGATAAATATATTATGTATCAATTTTTATGTTGTAATTTTATCAATTAAATTGTGAGTATGTTATTAATAAAAGCGATTTGATATAATTATATAAAGATATTGGGAACAGTATGATGAACGTAATGTAAAAATTACGTTAAAATAATGGCTTATTATTATTGTACATTTAGTAATCCTGTGTGTCCGGATAAATATTCGACACATCTGGCGGCAAATTCAATTGCATTTAAAGTACCCGATTGAATATTTGGATTAGTGGTGTGTGTTTCTGTATATACATATACGATAGTTGGTTAAAACCGGAATATATATATTTTGTAAATGTAGAACTAAAAGAAAAAAATAGTTTTTAAAATTATGAAATAGTTATTCTAGAATTTACATATTTAACATAAGTTTTATTTTTTTCGATTTTAATTACCGTTTCAAACAAACAAAGTTATAAAATAATTATTTATAAATTACAGTATTTATGATTTTAATTTTTTTAATGATACAGGATAACCCGTACGATTATGTATTGATACATTCATATACAAATCTAAATCACTCATTTTCATGCTTGTCGATAATTCATAGTTACGAATAACATGACAAATAATAATTTTTAAACAAGCAAGTCCATATTTATAGCCTGAAAATTCATAATTAAATAATAATTATCAAAAATAAAGAATAGATATATTTTTTTTAAATGATAATTTATACCTGGACACATTCTGAATGGAATGTAGGCGTAGTTTGGTCGATTTTTGGAGTTTTCAATTGTAAAACGTTCTGGATTAAATTTATCTGGTTCAATCCAATAATTTGGATTTCTCTGGACTCCATAGGCTAACAAAGCGATCGAGCATCCTTTGGGTAATGTATATGAAGCTAAAAAAAAATAATAGTAATCATTAATAATTATATAAAATATATAGAAGGTAAATTAAAAAAATAATTTTACTTAGTTTTAAATCATCATTAGTAACCCTTCCTAATAATGGTGTTATAGGAAAAAGTCGGAATACCTCTTTCAGTGTCATATCAATATATTTTAAATTGTTTAGAACATTTTCATTGATTAATTCATCACCAACAATTTCATTAACTTCTTGACGTATTTTATCTTGAACTTCTTGATGCATTGCAATCATTAATAATGAAAATGATATGAGACCATGTAAAGTATCATGTGACTACAATCGAAAAAAAAAAAAAAGAAATATATAAACTTATAAATATTTTGTTATTTTTCAAATTAATATTGTTGGATTATTTAATTTACTGTAACATATAATGTGAGTAAATGTGTCTTTATTTCGTCCTTAGTCCATTCTTGTGTTGCCTCATCACTGCTAAATAATTGATTGAATAATGAAAAATTAAATTGTGAATTCTTTTCATTATCTTCAAGTTTTGAATTACTTTCTGTTTTCTCAGCAATCAACTAGAAAATATTAAATATTTTTTCAATTAATTGAAAAATAGTATATACATAATAACTAAAGAGTATTTATACATTACTTTTTCAAAAAATGAATCTGTCTCCGTTTTCGCGGTATACCATTGTTTTGAAAGTTTGCTAAATGAATTGAATAAAAAATCAAAATGCAATAATGGATTTATTGCCCTTTGATATGATATTTCCGCTAAACTATTTTTTTTTTTTTTTATCATAAAAAATAAATAATAAAAAATTTAAATTTATAACATACAATAAATTTATATATGATTTAAATAAATTTACCTTTCTATATGAGATACGGACTTGTCTACAGAGCCTTGTTGGTTTTTACCTGGTATACCAAATATCGTTTCAAATACTATGTCGGCTATACAATGTGACATATTATTTAACACGTCAAATTCACCTTTGTCGACTTTATTTTCAAGTACTTGAACAAGTACGTTTGCATGATAATTGAATGTGTCAATGAATTTAAAAACATATTTACTATTAATTATTGACATAATTAATTTTTTATCACTACGATATGTTTTATCAGCTGTAATAAAAAATTTAATTTTTCAAGAAATATTTCTGTTATGTTAATAAATAAAAAAACAAATAGTTACTAATTTCAACTATTATCTGATACTGTTTTGCTTTTTTCAAATTAAAAAGAATTAATTTACTCATAGACTTTTAAGCATTTATATTTTGTTGAATATGTTATTATAATTATTTAGATTTTTTTGTATTTTAAATAAACATTTAAAAAAAAACCATTTTTTGAATTTACAAACCTTTTGATGGCTGTAAACTTGTTGGACCCAGAAATTTAGCAAATATTTTATAGATAGTTGGTTCTTTATCTGCAGTTAGTGGACTCGTCAAAATAATCTTTGAAAAAAAAAAATTATTTTTTACAATTATTTAACTATAATTAAGTATTGTTTATAATTTTATAAAAAAAATAAATATACCCTCATATCATCTGGCTCAACTATAAACACTACGAAAATGGGACCAAACCATATACCAAAATTTTTTTTCAATTGACGACCTACTTTTTCTAGTGCAATCGGTAAACCTGAATAAAAAAATCAAATTATAAATACACGTTATGTTACAATTTCAAATATAGATAAATATTTAAAAAAATAATATTACTTTTTTTATTTTTTAAAAGAAATGTTAAATTTCCAATAAATGGAAAAGTTGGAACTCCGGGTAATTTTTTTGAAAATTCAATCAGTTTTTTTTGATAAACAAAAAATTTATAACATAATTTTAACCAGTATAACAATAAAATTCCTATGATTATATAAATAATCAAAAATTTTAAAACAAAAAAATCAAATTAAATAAATTTAAGCATTAGATAAAAAGCAAAAAAATAATTGTTATAAATATTTCATACATACCTATATTTAACATGTTCAATAAAAAAATTATGAATGTTATAAAAACAATTATAAATGAGCTAGTTCATTCTCAAAGAAGTAGTGTTGAAAAATATTTCATCTCGTTCATATTTATATAGACAGATAAATGCGCATCAGGCAAGCATTAATAAAATTATAAAAAAAGTTATTCTAATAATTACATATTTATAAATTTTTTTTTTTTAATTTAAATACCGCTATATAAAAATAGAGGACGAAGTTATAAACTAATTAATTGTAATTTAATACAATATTTATGATTTCAATTAATTTTCAATGATACAGGATAACCAGTACGATTATGTTTTTTTTTTGCAATTAGACTATTGGAAATAAATAAATATTTCAAATGACCTAAAAATTCTATTTTTTTTTTTATGATCATTATAAGCTTATTAAAAATTCATTAAATTTTATTATATAAATATCAGATTTTTATAATTTTATTATTATTTTTTTTTTCTTTGTTTTTTATTTTTCTTTTAGTTTATTTATTTAACTAGTTTATTATTATTCAATTTTTGATATAAATTTTTTACGTTTTATTTCTTCAATTCGCAATGGGGGTCTTAATCTCATCAACCACTTCACAAACTTCACTTGGTGACTGGTAAATCGAATTTTTCTACTTACCGCAGTAACTTTATCCAACTATTTTCCCTTTAGTCTTTTTTGTGTAATATCGTTTACCAGCTTTGTTAAGTTTTTAATTTTTAATTTTTTCCATCAGCTTTGTAAAGCCTCCATTTACAACATCAGTTAACATCATATTTATAAAAAAAATCAGACAAAGTTATAAGATAATTATTTTTAAGTTACAGTATTTATGATTTTAATTTTTTTAATGATACAGGATAACCAGTACGATTATATATTGATACTCTCATGTTCAAATCCAAGTCACTCATTCTCATAGTCGTCGATAATTCATAATTACGAATAATATGAGAAATAATAATTTTTAAACAAGCTAGTCCATATTTATAGCCTGAAAATTTATGGTTAAATATATATTATCAAAAATAAAGAATAAATATATTTTTTTAAATGATAATTTATACCTGGACACAATTTATAATAATATTGTGATTGATTACAATTTACAATGTTTTTTGCTAAATCTAAATGAATTTTATTAATATTAATACAAGTGCAAAAATGATGCTGTATTTAAATTAATTTATGAATTTGTGCAATTTGTCAAATACAACAAATTATATTATTTAATACATAATAAGCTTAATAACAAATTCATAAAATTAAATTAATCAAACGACGAAATGGAATAGTTTAATGAATTAAAAAAATTATAATAAAAATATATATATTTTCAATTATAATTAGTATCAAACTATATTTTAAAAATTAAATCAACCATAGGACATCATCAATTGTCAGTCCAGTAAAATTAATTAATTATTTGTTTGTTTTTTTTTTTTTTTTTTTAAATGAAAAATATTATCTCTTTTTCTTAGCTACACACACACACACACACATACATATACATATACATACATTAATAATAATAATAATAAAAGTGAATTTTGATTTTCTTAAATCTATTTTTCTTGTCGTTTTTTTTTTTCTTTTTTCCTTGTCTTTGTATAATTATTAGTAGTAGTAATGAACTTGTTTTGTAATTATTTATTTATCTATTTCAATAAATTATAAATTATAAAATTGAGTGTTGATGATAAATAATTGTTGTTAAAGAATTATACAACAACGTTTTTTAGTTTTTATTTCAGCTTCAATTTGATTATCTTGTGCTTTTCGCGCTGCAATAGCACGCATCAAATCAAAAAATACCTGAAAATATACAAAAAATAATGAGTCTTTTTTTTTTCAATATACCTAGGCACATAAAATAACATTTAAGCCATAACAAAAATTCCACCAACATAAATTTAAATTAAATTAATAATAAATATAATAAATAATAAACAAAAACAAAAGCCAACCTAGAGAATTGAACACTTGAGTTTCTTTCTCTTTGCACGATCCTTGCCACGACCGTTAATTGCTGTTTTATCTTCAATTTTACGTGATCTTATTTCACGCATCAAGTCAAAAAATACCTGTAAAAACATAACGTGTGCATAGTGCAACGAGAAAAAAAATAAAAGTAAATAATAACAAAAACAAATAAACAAACAAACAAATAAACAAACAAACAAATAAACAAATAAATAAAATATCACAATAAGCAACAATAATATTGACATAAATAATTTGTTGTTGTTGTACTTGATAATAATGATGATAAATTACCTTGTCAACATTTTCTCTAGTTTTAGCACTTGTCTCAACGTATGGTACACCCCATTGTTGTGATCTTGATTGTGCCTCGGCTAAACTAACTTTTCTCTTTTCTTGAAGATCACTTTTATTACCAACTAATAAAAATGGTATATTTTCATCATTTTTAACTCGCAATATTTGTTCTCTGAAAAAAAAAAAAAGAA
>MKYW01000066.1:162951-240190 GCA_015776835.1 Aphidius ervi
GAAAACACAATTTTTCAATGAAAAAGGAAAAGAAATATCAATCTACAAGGTGTTGAAAAATTTGTTTACAAAAGATATATTACCAGATGTTGACATATTTAAACGTGATGAATTTAAAAATTTAAAATTTTCAAAATTTCAACAAAATTGGTGGAAGTTTTTAAAATTTTATCTGGAATTACAAAAACAAATGAAAAGTTTTGTTTTAATTCCTGTTTTAAAATGTGGTTTAAGACACGTAAAATATTCAACAACAGCACTACAACAATTTGCATTGACACTTGAGAAAGAAACAGAAAAAGAAACAGAAAAAGAAACAGGTAAAAAAACAAAACAAAAAACAACACAACACACGATAAAAAGTAGAACCCATGAATCATTGTGGAAACAATACTTTACAATTAAAAATGATAGTAGATTAGATCGTGATTTTTACTTGTCAATGACAACTGATGGTGTAAGTGTATCATTAATTTGTATGCGTAAAAAAAAATTAATAAATAATCCAATATCAATTGATAAAAATATCGATAATTATAATCGTTTATTTTTTGGTGATATTGGTTTAAGATTATTATTTGGTGGTGTAATATTAAATTCAATTAATCAACTTGGTAATAAAGAACTTGAACAACGTTATACTTATAAATCTAAAACTCATCGTTATAGATCAGGTGAATTTAAACGTCAAGAAAAAAGAAAAAAAATAACAGCTGAAGTAGATAAGTATGTTGAAAATTTATTATTAACAGATGAATTTAAAAATATCAACACAAAAGATCCAACCAATTATAAAAATATAATGAAATTTCGTGTTTTATGCTTTGATAAATTACACCCAGTTTATAGTCAATTGCGTGTAATGCGTATTAAATGGGATAAAAAAATCAAAGTTAAAAAATCAATTGATGATATGGCAAATTTCATTGGTTATGGAGTAAATCCAAAAAATCGAAAGAAAAAAAAAAAGGAAACAACAAATGAAAAAAATAAAAAAAAAGTTAAAGTTAAAAATAAAGATAATTCAACAAGATCACGAGAAAAAAGAATAAAAAAACATGAATTACAAGTAAATAAAGCTCGTGAAAATAAAAAAAGAAAAACTGATGATGAAAAAGAAAGAGCCAAAGCATCGAGATTAAAAGAGCAAGAACGGAGAAAACAATTACGATTGGCCATATTCAACAGATTAACAGAAAAAAAAAAAGAACAATTAAAAAAACAATTGGAAAAAAAATCTGTTAAAAAATTGAGAAGAATTAATGTTGATCAACATAAAACATTGGTGATTGTTGGGAATGTTAATGTAGCACAACACATGAAAGGCTACGTACATGCACCAACATCAAAATTTATTAAAAAAGTTGAAAAATTAAAAAACGTCAAAGTTTTATATGTTGATGAATATAATACTACCAAGTTATGCAGTGAATGTAGTACCAATTTAATTGTTGGTAAATATGGTCATCGTTATTGTTATTGTCCAAAATGTCATACGACTTGGAACAGAGATGTTAATGCTGGTCGTAATATTGGCAAACTGGGCCTTATACGTGAAAATTTTGTTGATGAAAATTATTTTAAAAATGAAAAAGGATGGAATTTTAAAAAATTTTCACGTAAAAAATACACTGATGATGATGATGAAGAAGATGAAGATGAAGATGATGATGATAATGATGATTCTGAAGAAGAAGAACAACAACAACAACAGCAGTTGTAATTTAGCAATGGTGGTGATGCATTTAAACATCTGATACAACAACATCATTTTGTAAGATTTTATTTTATATAAATTATTATTATTATTATTATTATTATAAACTTTGCAATAATTATTAATTATGTTTTTATTTTACATTTGTTTCAGGAAAGCTTAATGAGTTTCAAATACAAATTCAAGAATTCAATAGCAGCATCATCAACTACATACATCAACTATCAAGCATCATCATTATTATTATTATATTATTATTATATTATTATTATTGTAATTTTCATCAACATTTTCTTTTCAAATCAATGTACATATATATGTGTATACAATGATGAGATATCTATTTGCCAAAATATGATATTTTATTGTTGTATATTAACAGTACATTGATTTTCATTTTATAAAATTAAGTGATAGCAGTACAAAATCCTATCATTCGTTAGAACACAGTTTAAAATACTGGACACATTCTAGCACCTCTGCTAATTGGTATGTAAGCATATTTTGGTCGATTTTTAGAGTTTTCAGTTGTAAAACGTTCTGGATTAAATTTATCTGGTTCAATCCAATAATTTGGATCTCTATGTACTCCAAATGCTAACAAACCGACAGAGCATCCTTTAGGTAGTGTATATGAAGCTAAAAAAACCACAGTAATTATTAATAATTATAAAATATTTAATTTCATTTAAAAAATAATTTTACTTAGTTTTAAGTCATCACTAGTAACTCTTCCCATTAAAGGTGCTATAGGAAAAAGTCGGATAATCTCTTTTAGTGTCATATCAATATATTTTAAATTGTTTAAAACATTTTCATTGATTAATTCATCACCAACAACTTCATTAACTTCTTCACGTATTTTATCTTGAACTTCTTGATGCATTGCAATCATTAGTAATGAAAATGATATGAGACCAATTAGAGTGTCAAATGCCTACAATTAAAAAATTGAGAAAATAATATGTCAATGTCATTATGAATATTTTGTTTTTTTTTTTCTGGTAAATATTATTATATTATTTAACATACAGTAGTGAATAATGTCAAAAGATGAGTTTTCATTTCTTCCTTAGTCCATTTTTGTGTTTCTTCAACATGGCTAAATAATTGATCAATCAATGAAGAATTAAATTTAGAATTGATTTTATGATCTTCAAATTTTGAATATTTTTTTTTTTTCTCAGCAATCAACTAAAATATCGAATTTTTTTTTCATTCATTGAGAAATAAAATATAAAATTAAGTAAATATTTATAAATAAATTTATACATTACATTTTCCATATATAGATTTGTCTCAGTTTCGATGTCATGCCATATTTTTGAATTTTTATTATTCAATAATTTGAATAAAAAATCAGGATGCTCCCATACATTCATAATTCTTTCAAATGCTTGATACGTTAATCTGTGATTTTTTTTTTTTTTTTTTTTCAATAAAACTAATAAGTATCAAAAATGAATCTATCTTACATTGAAATAATCGACAATATATTTATATACCTTTCTACAACAGAGATGAATTTGTTTTCGGAACCATGTTGCATTTTACTTGGGATACCAAATATCGTTCCAAACAGTATGTCTCCTATACAATCTGACATATTATTCATCACATCAAATTCTCCTTTGTCAATTTTATTTTCGAGTACTTCAACAACAAGTACTTTCGCATGATAGTTAAATGTATCAATAAATTTAAAAACATGTTTACTATTAACTATCGACATAATCAATTTTTTATCATTACGAAATTTATTGGTAACTGAAAAGTAACATTTGTTTGAAATATATGTTCATTGTTTCTTAATTTTATATTTTATATTTTTTTTCCTCAGTTATAAACTGAAATATTAAATATTTTTAAATCAATTGAAAAAAGAAATAGTAATTTAAACTATTTTTCGAAAAAATATTTTTCTTTTTTAAATTAAAAAAAAAATTGGTCTATTCATGAACTTTTAAATATTTTATTATTATTAATTATTTCAAATTTTTTTCGAATTTACGAACCTGGTGCTGTAAGTATACTTGATGGACCCAGATATTTAGCAATAATATTATAAAAATTTGGTTCTTTATTGTTGATTAATGGACTCGTCAAAATTATCTTCAAAAAAAGAAATGATTTTTCACAATTATTTAACTTCAATAAAGTTTGTAATTTTATAAAAAATGAATTTACCTCTATATCACGTGGATCAATTATTATCACTGCTAAAATAGGACCAAACCACATACAGAAATTTTTTTTTAACTGACCAGCTATATTATTAAATGCAATTGGTAAATCTAAATATAAAAATTAAATTAATAAACTATATGTTAAAGTTGCCAATATTTTTTAGATATATGTTAAAAAAAATAATATTACTTTTTTTATTTTTGAAAATAAATATCAAATTTCCAATAAATGGTAAAGCTGGAATTCCCGGTAAATTTTTTGAAAATACAATCATTTTTTTTTGATAGATAACAAATTTATAAATTAATTTCGACCAGCGTAATAAAAAAACTCCTATAATTATAGAAATAATAAAAAAACCTTAAACAAAAAAATTAAATTGAATTTGTTAAACAATAAATTTAATAATAATAATATGAAATAACTCAAATAGATAATGAAAAATAATAATTTTTAATATTTAATAATTACCTTGATATAACATTTTTAAATCAAAATTTTATAAGAAAAACTATGAATAACTTGTATTGGTTCACTTGCAAAGACAAAATGTTTCATAATTTTTCGTTTCATTGATATTTATAATGACAGATAAATGTGAAATAAGCTGTCTCATTTCAAAAAAAATTAACGTGTCTGGATAAAAAATAAATTACATATTTGATAGCAATCAATACTGTCATGATTTTAAGTAAATTTTTTATATCAATTAAACTAATTTGCTGATGATGAAAAAAAAAAATGCATGAAAAAGTCCTCAGTCAAAATTTGAGACATCAATTTTTTTCTAATTTACATAAAAATAATATCTCAGTAAGTGATATTATTATAATTTTAATTTGTAGTTTTTTGACTGGTTCTGTACTATTAGGCTTATGCAAATTAAATAATAACAATTGAAAAAAAAATGTTAGTAAAATTAAGCATCAAAGGATAAATTATTAACAAACATAAATTAAATTTTACAATTGTTTTATATATATAAACAAAGACAAGATTGAAAAGCAATTGTTTGATGTTAGATATAAATTTTGCAACAAAAGTGCCTTATATATATATACGTTTATTGTCCGTAAATCCCAACGTTGGAATTCTGACCACAACAATATACAACTCTAATTTCAAATACATATGTATGTTTGTAAATGTAAACGCACAATACAAGTTACAATGTTGATGTATGTGCTGACGTAGAATATGGCACGCGTATTTACCATGTTACGTGTATTTATACTGTGAGACGAAAGGTAACCGTGTGCAGAACAAACCTGACCTATACGTCAACGATTTACGGACGAGATCACATAGACTGTTGTGTTGATGTCAGCGGTAGATGTTGAATTTGGAAGCTTTCAAGTGTCAGAGAATAAAGGGGTAAAGCTTTGAAATTTGTAGCCATAAAATGTTTATATATAAAAGAAAAAATATACATAAACTTTTGAGGCATTATTTCAATGCGAAAGCTCGTCATCGTCATCTTCTTTGAATAACAAATTACAATGACATTGTATTTTAAAATAAATATATACAAAGTATTAATATTATTCAGTTGAAAAATAATTTATTTACAAAAACACAAAAAAAAATTCATTTAAATATGAAAAACTGGATTTGAAAAAAAACAAATGCATAAAACGTTTTTTTATTTTGATTAATGATAATTTTTTTGTAAAAATTTTTTTGTTTATCCAGTATTTTTTAATTTTTTATGTTGTTTTTTTATCATTATTTAGTTTTATGTTTTTTATCAAAATGATATAGTATATAAAATAAACATTTCAATCATTTTTGCATGAGTGAAAATTTAAAAAAAAAATATTTATTGGAATGAGATTCTGAAAATTATATGATACGTTAAATTATTATCAATATTAAATGTCAGCAATATTAAAATTTATCGCTTTACCAATCGAGTATAAAAAAAAAATAAAATTGAAATTTTTTTATTCATTAAAAAATATTTTTTTACGTACTGTTAAAATTTTCAAAGCAAAAAAAAATTAAAATGGGTAGTTTAATTACACTATATAAAAATAGTAAATTTTATTGGAAATTAATTTTTTTAATTTCTTTTCATTTGATAATTATAAGAGAAAAAAAATTATATAAAATAATAATTTAGGTCATGGATATACCACAGCAATTTTAATTATCGAAAATAATTAAATTAAATTAATTTAACTGTTATTTAACAAAAAGAAAAATTGTTAATTCAAAAAACCCACAAAAACATTTAACATTTTTGTAAATATTTAATTATCAATTATTAAAAAATAATTATAAACTCAATTATCAAATAATCCAATGTCATTTTGTTAACAATTGATATAAATAAAATAAAAAACTATTCAACTGTTTGGATAATAATTAGCATTGTCAATTCAAGCTATTGCAATTACCAACAACACGTTATTCAAACTCACTTTGTTGTCGGTTTACCAACAAAATTCTATGGCTAAATATTTCATGATGAGATTACTATATAGCTTTGTATTGATGTCAATTGCATAATGTATATACAATTCAAATAAAATATGTACAAATATATGTCGACAAAATTTACAAATGTACTTACTAATATATCCTCATCGAAAAATTAATTTAGTATACAATGAAAATGATAATTTGTTATCAATTTTAATACAATATCTAAAGGCATATTATAACTGTAGCTATATTTTATTTAAAAATTTAATGTCTATTAACGTTATCAAGTTAAAATAATCTTATCACAAATGAAGTATATATGGAGCTTACTGATGTAATGATTCTGTCAAATACCGTGAATAACATGGTAAATTATAATGAAGATATTGTCTATGTATTGTAACATGTAATGTAACAAGAAGATTGGAATGTCAAGACTGATATATTATCTGACATTATCATTATTACTAAACAAAACAATCATGTAATCAACATCACTATGAGAATCAACATTTGGCAAATATTAATTATAAAAAAAATTTCTAGTTTTTTATTAAAATTAATTATAAATTTATTTTTAGAAATATAATTTCTTAAAGAATTTATTTTATTTAATATTTGATGAATTTTTTTGATAAAAAAATAAGAATATTTTTCAATTCTTTTGAATAATATAATGGCAAGATGATTAATATTAATATTTTTTTTTATAAAATGATAAAATTGTTGTTGCAAAATGCAGATAATATATTTATTAAAAATAAAATTGATGATTAAAAAAAGGAAACATTTTATACAATAGTGCAGTGATTTTTGATGATAAATTATATATATTTTTTTTTTTTTCCAATAAGTAGTAATTTTCTCTGTTCTGTAGTTTCTAATAACCCACCCCCATAACTAACAATAAAATGTGAAATATTAAAAGAAAAAAATAAAATAAAAATAAGAAACAATAAGCACCTCGAGGTTGATACTGTGAACCACGTTGGAATTATTATTCCAAGCTGGTACCCATGGTCGACGAATGAGATTTTTTATTTTTTCTATTTTTTTATCGGTCACGTATTCACATTTTATATTACACGAATAATACGTTGTAAAAAAATCATTTATCATCATTCATTAGAAAAAGAAAAAAAAACCAAAATAACTTTTCTAATCTAATTGTCTTGTTATCAGTGATTTTTATTTTTTCGTTTAAATTATTTAATCAATTTTTTTCATCATTTTAGTCTACTTTAAATTTGATTATTCATGCTAGAAATTTTTATCTTTCTATTATGCCTAGTCACCTCATTATAAAAATAAAAAAATAATGAAAAAATTTATTTTTAGTTTGTTAGTGTGTTTATAATTATTATGAAAAAATTCAAATACATTCTTAATTTTTATTTTGTGTGACAATCGTATGATTATAGTAAACCAATCATATTTAAGAATTATATTTTTATATTTTTTTTATATTCAACTGTCCACCAAGTTACCAAAAGCAATCGTTGAACGAAATCATTGTGACACTAGCCACTGGCAGTAGTCCAGTTAAACGACTCATAATATTTATAAACATTAATTACTAATTTGTTTTTAAATATATTTTAAAATTAAACCAACAATTTAAATATGAAATATATAATTGTTATTTATTCATTGTCATTTGCACTATCTATTTTTCAAGAAAGTGAATCAAAAATATTTGGAAATCATAGATTACACACAACATTTAAAAATTCACATAATATTCTTGTTAATGTAAGTCAAAATTTAGTTGAATTACGAATTGAAAGTCTTGAAACATTGGAAGATACTATGAACGAGGCATTTGATCAATTAAATAACTGGGCTGTCAATATTATAAATAAAAATATTAACTATGAACCTGTTGTATTTGATAGTTGTATAAACAAAATGAGCAAGGACATAACTGACACTTATGATGTTAAAAAATTGGAAATTATAGAATTTTTTAATTCTAATTTAATTACCATGGAGACAAGTGTTCTATCAAGACGTAAGGTAATTATCATCTAACACTAAATTTTCTTCAATTTATAATTAAGGGCTTTATGATAATTTTTATCATGATTATTATTAATTTTTTTTTAGCTTGCAAAGGCAATTAATAATATTTATAATCAAACAATGACTGATTGTGCAAGTCATATGAAAAATAATTCAAGTACAGCATGTATGTCACTGAATCTTAAATCATTGACTAGATATCTATTGACACGTCCACAAAGTAATGATGAATTAATGAAACTTGGTGTTCGATTGACAGATGAAATGACTTATTCATGTAATGAATGTTTAAAAAGTTTTCAAAAAAAAATCAACGTCACAAGACAAATGGATCAGTGTTTAAAATTTCATAATGATTTTGTGACTATTGTCATCAATGAATCAGAACAACAATCATCTTCTTCTTATTATTCTAATTATAGTTATAATGTTTGAAAAAACTTGTTGACTAAAGTTTTCAATAAAAATAAAAATCAATAAATAACCTTGATTTAATTAATCACCTTGGCATATGGCAATTAAAAATTTATAATAAAAATAGATCAAATTATATCAATGACATATTTTTTTATTGCTAAATAATCACCTCAATTTAAAAATATTATTTATTTATATTCTTTATCAATAGATTTTTTTTTATGTTTATATTTTTTTCAAGTCTCTTTCACGTTATCATATTTTTTTTTTAAAGAAACGACACAATGATTATATAGAGTGTGTGTGTGTGGGTAAACAGGCCATCGTTTTTATATTTTTTTATTCTTTGTTAAGTAAAAAAATCATAAATAATATTTTGATTATTATTATCATGACCTAAATTTGTAATACTATTAATATGATTCGAAGAAAAAATATACAGTTTGAATATATAGGTTAGTCACATTGTACAATGAAATGATTGACAGGTTTATTATTGAATCGAAGTGTGAATAAAATACTATTTCAGTCACATTGAAAACTGTGGATGACAACAACCTATAGAATAAATATTATTATTTTTATTTTTATAAATAAAAATAGGGTGTAGCCATTAGATATTTCAGTAAAAAAAAAAAAATGGCAAATAAGCAATGATTCTTTGTGGAAAAAAAATATATATACCTATATAAATAAAGATTTTAAAAAGTTGATAATATATTATAGAGGTAGAAAATAAAGTAAAGTTTTAAGCTGAGATAATAATTAGCATGAAATAATAAGAATAAATTTTACGATGCTAATTGCTCAATTTATTAACGTAAAGCTCTTGTGGCATTGTTTTACATTGTTCTATATTTTATTTTTATAATTCCCATGACTATTTTCAAACAAACATATGGCTAGAATGCTGCAATTATATTGAAGATGATTTAACTAGTTTATTTATCATCAAGTTGTACTAATATCAAAAGGGTTTAAACAATATTTTCAAGTAGTTTTGTATACAGAGCCAAGTGCACTACTGTTGTATCAATTTTTAATACAAAGTACCTGAGTTTTTTTATTTTCCATTTATGAAAACGATGATGTCTACTAGTACTTTTGAAATCCACTAATATTTTCTAAATGTTTTTATGAATATTATACCGTAATTGAAATATCTAGCATGAATTTATTTATGTAAATAAATTATATAATTTATTTTAATTAATGATTATGATTCTCTTATTTTATTTTGTGTCTTATTTTTTTCTTGTCTTATTTTTTATCTTGCTCTCACTCTCTCACTCAATGTCGAGCTTTCAAGCTCTTGGTTTTTTTTTTTAACTTTAATATATCTTTGCTTCGTTTAACGGATACCTTGTAAAGTACATACATTTCCTAGACTCTTGCTTGTGACATTTATGAAATTGATTTGTCACATTTAAAAAAAAAATCATATATGCTTTTTTTTTTTATTCATTCATACACATGAATATAACAAGAAAAATAAAATAAATAAATATAAAAAAAAAAGAAAAACAAATCTCATATATTATTTTTTATAAATCAACTTGGAATTTTTTATTTTGTTACTATTATTTTTTATAAAATTTTACAAGTTTAATTTATACTTTTACAAACGAAAAATTATATATATTAAATTTTAAAATATCACTAAATAATTTAAATAAAATAAAATTCAATAGTTATATTTTTTTTTCAATCAAGCAATTATTTTTCATTAATTTCCAAAAATATAGAATTATTTTTAGTCTTTTGAGTGATGAATATATATATATTTTGAATTTGAGTCGTCTTTGTATATTGTACTCCACTTAAATTGAAAATTAAAGTACTTGAATATACAACAACTATAGAGAATATTTTTCCAGTATAAAATCTCACGGGAGAAATTAAGTTTTCCGTTTTCACTGTGAATTTTTTTCTTTTATCTTTTTTATTATTATTTTTTATTTATTTTATTTCTCCTACATTTATATAGATATTCTTTATGCAATTTTTCATTTGTAAAAGTCCCACTGCGCCTTATCTTGTTTGTATTATTTTTATAAAAATATTTTTTTTTTTTAATTTTCTGTCTTTTTCGTACTTTTAATGTTTTTCTTTTGTTTTGGTTTCAAGTTGTGGTTTTTTTTTTCTTTAAACTAAGTCAATTAAAATGTAAATTAAATTTTACAATACAAGACAATTGTAAAAGTCTAAAAATTAATAATCTTCATCTTCGTTTTATTAAATCGATCAATTTTTTTATTTACTTTTTTTATGATTCATATTTTTTATTTATTGTTTTATTGACTCGATGAAATAATTAGCCGTCATTAAATAAAACCGGTTTATCTTTTTTAATGTGGAAAGTTTTTTATGCTAATATTGACTACTTAGTATTTATTTATCATCAAATGTATTATTATTTTTTTTTTTTTTTATTTTCCATATTTGTATATTGATTGACACTTGAGTCAACAGTTGTTTTAAATATTTTTCTTCATTTATAATTGCAGACTATTGCAGATCATTATGTGTCAAAAGCATACACTTAATAAAATTATTTATTCAAAAAAATATTTTAATTAGTCTCAGCATTTAAATAAACGAAAAAAAAAAAAAGAAAAAAAAAACACTTGCTAGTTTACAATTTAAATTCTGCAACAAAGTATCAATATATTTATTCTAAATAATTTAATTTTAATTACGTAAGCATTATTTTTTCTTGTAACTATCCTCATTATAAGTTTATCAAAAATTCATTAAATTTTATTATATAAATATCAGATTTTTATAGTTTTATTATTCATTTTTTTTTTCTTTTAACTTTGTTTTTTATTTTTCTTTTAGTTTATTTATTTAACTAGTTTATTATTATTCAATTTTTAATATAAATTTTTTATGTTTTATTTCTTCAATTCGCAATGGGGGTCTTAATCTCATCAACCACTTCACAAACTTCACTTGGTGACTGGTAAATCGAATATTTCTACTTACCACAGCAACTTTATCCAACATTTTATTTGTATAGAGAGAACTATTTTCCCTTCAGTCTTTTTTGTCTAATATCGTTTACCATTTACCATCAGCTTTGTTAAGTTTTTTATTTTTTATTTTTTTCAATTCATCAGTTTAAATTTCAATGTCCAATTCGGTATTGCAATTATTTGCTCCTCACACATACATGTATTGTATAATATTAATTTTTTAAAAAACTTCATAAAGATTTATATGTAAATTGACATATATGCTTAAGCATGAAAAAAAATTTAGTGCAAAAAAGTTGTTGAATGTAGGAAAAAAAAACATGATAAAATCATAAAATAGTTATTCTAGAAATTATCTATTTATATAAAATTTTTTTTTTCGGATTTAATTACTGTTTCATACAAACAGACGACATAGTTATAAAATAATTACTTTTAAATATATACAATATTTATGATTTTAATTTTTTGAATGATATAGGATAACCAGCTCGATTACGTATTGATACATTCATACGCAAATCCAAGTCACTCATTTTCATGCTTGTCGATAATTCATAGTTACGAATAACATGACAAATAAGAACTTTTAAACAAGCGAATCCATATTTATAGCCTGAAAATTTATGATTAAATATTAATTACCAAAAATAAAGAATAGATATATTTTTTTTAAATGATAATTTATACCTGCACACATTCTAGCCCCTCCACTTAATGGAATAAAGACATATTTAGGTCGATTTTTAGAGTTTTCAGTTGTAAAACGTTCTGGATTAAATTTATCTGGTTCAATCCAATAATTTGGATTTTTATGTATTCCATATACAAACAAAAAGAAAGAGCACCCTTTAGGTAGTGTACATGAAGCTAAAAAAAATAATATTAGTTATTAATATTTATAAAATGTGTATATATGAATATACTTAATTTGATTAGAAAAGTAATTTTACTTAGTTTTAAATCATCATTAGTAACCTTTCCTAATAACGGTCCTATAGGAAAAAGTCGCTGTATCTCTTTCAGTGTCATGTCAATATATTTCAAATTGTTTAAAATATTTTCATTGATTAATTCATCGCCAACAACTTCATTAACTTCTTGACGTATTTTATCTTGAACTTCTTGATGCATGGCAATCATCAATAATGAAAATGACATGGCACCATGTAGAGTGTCATGTGACTAAAATTAGAAGGAAAAAAAAAAAAAATTTAATACCCATAATTATTAATATTTTGTTATTTTACCAATTAATATTATTATATTTTTCAATATACTGTTAAAAATAATGTGGATAAATGCGTCTTTATTTCTTCTTTTGTCCATTTTTGTCTTGCCTCATCACTGCTAAATAATTGATCAAATACTGAAAACTTAAATTGAGAACTGTTTTCATTATCTTCAATTTTTGAATAAATTTTTCTCTTTTCAGCAATCAACTAGAAGGTATTTAATATTTTTTTTTAATTAATTAAAAAAAAGTATACATAATAAATAAAATACAAAATAGAGTATTTATACATTACATTTTCGAGAAATAAATCTATCCCAGTTTTCGTGTTATACCATTCTTTTGAATGTTTGCTCAATATTTTAAATAAAAAATCAGAATGCGATAATAGTTCGATACTCCTTTGGAAAAATAACTCCGTTACTCTATTTTTTTTTTTTTTTTTTCAATATAAGACATAATTTATTAAAAATTTTAATGCATGACATACAATAAATTTATATATCTATACCTGTCCATGAAAGAGACGAATTTGTCCACAGAGCCTTGTTGGTTTTTACCTGGTATACCAAATATTGTTTCAAATACTATGTCTCCTAGACAACGTGACATGTTATTTGACACGTCAAATTCTCCTTTGTCAACTTTATCTTCGAGTACTCTAACAAGTACTTTCGCATGATAGTTGAATGTATCAATAAATTTAGAAAGATGTTTACTATTAACTATTGACGTAATCAATTTTTTATCACTACGATATGTTTTATCAGCTGTAATGAAAAATTTAATTTTACAATTATTGTTCAATTTTAAATAATTTTTTTTGCGTATGTTATTATAATTTTTTTCTTTTGTTTTTTGTATTTCAAATGAATAATAATAATAAAAAAAAAAAATATATATTTATTTTTTAAGTTATTTAAATTTACAAACCTTTTGCTGAGAGTAAACTTGTTGGACCCAGTAATTTATCAACCATTTTATACATAAATGGATCTTTATTTGTAGTCAATGGACTTGTCAAAATAATCTTTGAAGGAAATGTATTTTCTTAATCATTTGACTTTAATAAAGTATTGTTTATAATTTGATAAAAAAAAAAAGTATACCTCTATATCATGCGGCTCAACTATTATCACCTCTAAAATCGGACCAAACCACAAACAAAAATTTGTTTTCAATTGACGACTCACTGTTTCCAGTGCAATTGGTAAATCTAAATATAAAAATTAAATTATAAATAGACATTATGTTACAATTGCAAACATAGATAAATATTCAAAAAAAATAATATTACTATTTATATTTTTAAAAAGAAATGTTGAATTTCCAATAAATGGAAAAGTTGGAATTCCTGGTAAATTTTTTGAAAATTTAATCATTGTTTTTTGATAAACAAAAAATTTATAACATGGTTTTAAACAGTATGACAATAAAATTCCTATGATTATACAAATAATCAAAATATCTAAAACAAAAAAAATTAAATTAAATGTGTAAACAATAAATTAAAAACAATAAAATGATTGTTTTAAATATTCAATACATACCTTGATTTAACATGTTTAATAAAAAATTTATTTATGTTATAAAAACGATTATCAACAAGCTAGCTCACTTCTAAAGGAATAATGTTATAAAACATTTCATCTCGGTCATATTTATATAGATAGATAAATGCGCATTAGGCAATCAATGATAAAATTATATAATAATTATTCTAGAAATTAAATATTCATAAATTTTTTTTTTTTTTTTTTGAATTCAAATACCGCTTCATAACAATAGAGGGCAAAGTTACAAAGTATAATAACTTTTAAATTAATACAATGTTTATGATTTCAATTTTTTCAATGACAGAGTAACCAAAACGATTATTGCAATGTTGCAATATTGAACATTATTGCAATTGTTTTTTTTTTTGTAATTAGACTATTGGAAATAGATAAATATTTCAAATGACTTAAAAACTCTATTTTTTTTATGATACTATTTCAAATAATTTATAAATAAAATTAAATAAAAAAACAATAATTATAAATAAATATTATTAAATCATAATTCATTAAATTGTTTTGTTGAGATAAATAACTCAAGTGTTGAATAAAATTATACAAGAGTGACCTCGCGCCTCCGGCGCGTGGTTATCATATAATATATATATTATTGTGTATGTTTATTATAACTATTTTCTTTATCATAATTATAATTTTTATTAATCACGTAAAGTACTTTTCTTATTTTTTATTTCCATGAATAACTATATTTATTTCAAGTTAATAATCAATATTATAATTATCGTAATGAACAGAAATATCATTTGATCAAATTATATAAACAATCATTAAATCATTTTAGTTGCGTCGTTGCTCGATCTGAGTATTAAAGTCATATTACAGCTTTTTATAAAGTCAATTGTATTATTATATTTGATGAAAAAATATAATTAGCAATCACACGTAGTAACCACACACTAACTTTTTCTATTTATGTTTACTTATTTATATAAATATTTATTATATTTTATACAATATTTATATCTATATATATTATTTTAATTAAGTAATATTAATAAATATGATGACGTTTTTAATAAACGTAGTAACCAAACTAACTTTTTTTTATTCAAATATTAATTCATTAATACATATTATACTTCGTATTAATCAATATAAAATTTATTCAATAATACTTTTTTATTAAATATAAATATATAGAACTTAATAAAAAGCTGTAATGTGACTTTTGATCTAGGAACGACACAACTCAAATAAATTAATTGCCGAAAATAAACAAACGTAGCAACGTGTTAGTATGAGAGAGAAAATAATAAAATATTAGTTATAAACAAATGCTAAAAAATTTCGACCATTCACATTACGAATAAAAAGCGGTCAAGTGACTTTTTTATAATAGGATATTAAAATGCATTGATCTGAATTATTTGATTTTTCATTTTTCAAATAAATAAAAATGGAAAAAGATTCATGACGTATTTGTAATGTAATGTAATAGTAATATTTTACAATTTGAAAGAAATATATTTATATATATATATGAAAAAAATATAAAAAATAATATTGTAAAAAATAGTGACAGATAGTTTTATACAACTCAGTAGTGATGATTCACCATGTGCTTGAAAAATCAAACCTTAAAAAATAATAGTTTTTTGGGGTGTGGTAGTTTTATATTGTGAATTTAAGAAAAAATTGTGATCATAAAATTCTCTTACAGATGGAGTATATAAACTTGCTTGAAACTTTAAATATTTGCACTGACACAGAAACGTGCAAGCTTTGTAAAAAATATATATTTCAATTTCAAGACTGTGCAATAATACACTACAAAAAAAAAAAACGTATATATACTTAAATTTTCTTCATCGTAAGTTTGTATACGAAGACATTTTTACGTTGATATAAAGAAAAAAATAATAAAAAAAACAGCGAATCTTTTAACTTTTGTAAATTCCTGAGCTTTATTTTATTAAAAAAAAAAATATATTTTTAAAAATTTATTTCATTCGTTTGTTATTTTGTAAACATTTCTGGAATTCAAATTTAAATTTTATTACAAATTTAAATTTTCATAAACACAAATATATATATTTTTAAATTAAAACATTGTTTTCATCAAGAAAAAAAAAATTACTCTTTTAATTATTCTATTTGTAAATGAATTTAAAAATCATTTTTTCTTTATGATAAAAATAAAATTGAAAAAAAAACATGTCGCTATACAATATACATTTATTTTTTTTTTGATGAAACTAAAAAAAAAATCTATATAAAAAATGTAAATACGAAACGAAGAAAGTCGATTTCCTCGACGTCACATATATTTATACTTAATATATCACACAAAATAATGCATAGAAAAAGCTTGGTTGAATATAAGTAGTTGAGATATATATTTCCTTGTGGATTTACACACATATATATACCTAATATATTATTAAAAGATTTTTATTGTTTAAGAAAACTATGGATTGTCCAATCTTCTTGTTCTTCATGTTAAATTTATATTTTTTTTCCATGTAAAATTTGAATTTTAAAATACGTTTTCAGCCACTTGACAGTAAACACATAAGCTTTCAATTCCCATAACGATAATATACAATCAAAATTTGAAACGAGATATTAAATTTAATCCCCAAAATAATTAATCAATTAAATTTACAATAGAAGATTGTAATTTTTGATTCTCTCAACATAAATAAATATATATTCTTTTGTATTAATTTAAAATATCAAAAAAATAAATAAATAAATAAACATTTGATAAACAAAGTGTTCTATAAAATTGAATTTTCATTATGTATATATATATTTTTTTTTATAACAATAATTAATAGGAATTTATTCACAAACAATGACAACAATGCTCTATGAAAATATTTAACCTAATAATAAATATTTGTAAACAGTGTGTGAATATAAATAAATATTTTCTATTATCATGTTGAAATTTTTGGCATATTCAAAAGTATCTTATAGAAATAAGGCAATACTATCATGCACGTGGTTATAATAATAATAATAATAATAATAACAACAACAACTTTGCATTCTCGTATCAACTGCTTCAAGCGTAAAACTTTTCTAAGGCAATTTTGAAAGTGCACCTTCAAAATTCACATAGACTTAAAGTATTAGCGTTGAAACAATTGCCCAAAGTTCTTTGTTGAAAATATGATTGGGTTTTGCCATAGTTTTAGTATTCACGTTTTATATTTTGTTTTTTATTTATTTTCAATTTTTATTATGTTTTTCTTTTTTTATTTTTTAAACAATTTCAATTGAAAAACTCTGAGAAACACAGATATTGGCAATATGAAAATTTACTACCCCTATTGTGTATATATTTTTTTTAAAATTATTTATTTATAAAAATTAAATTTTATATTGAAAATTAAAATATAAATAATTGCTATTTGTTATATTATTTTTTGAATTTTAAATTAAAATATATAAGTTGGGCTATTCACTTGGCTGCATTCCCATTTTGCTTTTACGATTATTATCATTTTTTCATTTACAAAAAAAATTTTTTTTTTTTTTCATTTTATAATTTCATATTTTATTCTTTCTCTCTTTTGCTCTCTGTGTTTTTCCATCTCTTATTCGGAGACATATTCACTCATTTTCTCTCGTTTAAAAGTATTTTGTTTTCTATTTTTTTTTTTTACCTGCCTCAAGTCAAAGCCATCCTATCGCGAGTAGAAAAAAAAATTTTTTAATTTATTTTTATCTTTGTATATTTTAATCTAGCTGAAGAATATATATATATTTTTTTCCATTTTCTTTATAAACTATATTTTTCAATATTATATATGTTTATTCTTGTCTTGAAGATAATTGAATTACTCAAAGATTTTTCTTTAAAATTATAATTCTTTTTTTCATATTTTCCGGTTCTTTTATTTTATGTAAATTATTCTTTTTTTGTTGTGTTTTTTAAATGTCATTGCAGTGAAGGATTGAAGAAAAATCTTATACTCTACAAACTAAAAGAGATAATACGACTGGCGTGCATAGTAAAAAACCACTGAATATGTATGATGACAACCGCCACTCGAAAAACTACACACATACACAATGCACACTCGCGAAAAGTGACTTGTGGTATTCAGAAAAAAAGAGTTACGGTGAGACAGGGTCATGCTTCCGCCTTTGAAATTCTCAGACCATGACGGCTAACCTCTGCGACCTTACGTTGTCAATTTTTTTTAAATAAAACAAAAAAAAAAAGCAAAAAAAACAGTAAAAAAAAATGAAGCAAGTAGTATACATCAGTTTTTGGTCAGACCACTTATCGATTAACTCAAAAAAACCGAAAAATAAAATAAATCAATTTTCAATGAATAATAATTCATCAGAATTTTTTTGCTTTATTTAAACAATTATTTTGTATTAATAAAAAATATTATTAATTAAAAAGTAAATTTTATTTTTCAATTTAATAATTTTTTTTCTATCAAAAGGATATTTATTTAAATGTTAATGAGATTTTATTATGATTCTTTTTCCATTTGGATTAACAGATTATTTTATTTGATGTTTATAATATATTTTTTTAATTTTTTCAATGTTAAAATAATCTGATATCGATATTATTTAAGATAGTGCCAATGTTGATGTTGTAATTTTCAATACAGATAAATTGTTAATGTATATATATATTTTAGGATTTGTTGAAGTATATAATACGCTACTGGGCATAATACCACTGCCAGAAGGTTTTTGCAATATTCGTGCATTGAGAGAGATAACCAAAACTCTCATGGGAAAACGTGAAAATTCGATTTCATATTGGCTCTCGAAAAAAAAGTTAAAAAAAAAAAAAACTCAATACAGAGCTTTTTATTCGAAAAAAAAAATTGGAATAACATAAATTCCATGTTTCATTTATAAATCATAACTGTATGATATAAAAATATACTCATACAATAAACCACAAAATAATAATAAAAATTTATTATCAAAAAATTGGATTGTATATTTGCAAAAAAAATTAAATTAATTAGCATATTTTTGTTATTTTTTTAATTTTTATAGATAAAATATTTAAACTATAATTGATGTAATTTTTTATTTTACAAAATACCTTAGTTAAATCACAGTCAATTATTTGAAATTCAAATTGTTTCACAGTCCATGAAATTCCACAAGATAAGTGAGTATCTACATTGATATAAAAAAAAAAAAAGAAAAAAAGCAATGTGAAAAAATTTGAAATGTTTTTTATTTCTTGGCAAGGATTTTTTTATTTTTTTTTTTATTCTATTTCAATTGTAAAAGTAACTCACATATATCTGAATAGAATTTTTACGTCATACATGTATATTTAAAAGTGGTTTGTGAGGAGGGTCGGAAAAAAAGCTCAGTTACAAAAAACACACCCGACATTCACCCTTGTATTTTTTTTTTTTTTTTNTAACGAGCTCTTTCCATTTTCTTGTTCAACAATTTTATCTTTTTTTTTTTTTTTTATAAATATTTTTCAAAATAAAAAGTTATAAATACTTAACATAGTTGACTTTATTTATTACGAAATTTAGCCCCCTTCTTTTCCTCCTAGTTTTATTATTATTATGTATTTTTTTTTATCATTTAAAAACAACTACAAATTTAATAGTCGTTCACTAAACTAGTAGTAAAATTGTTTATTGTTCCTTATTTTGCCCTAAACTATTAAATGACTATTTTTTATTTTTTTTTATTTTTTAAATCTTGAGTACTCTGTTTTATGGCTTTTGATTTTATTATTTTTTTTTTCCCAAAGGTTAGTCTTGCTATTTATTATTTGACCTATATATATATATATATATAGTATTTATTTTTTGTCCAAATAAAGCAAAAAAATAAGCAGTTTTAAAATATTTATTATGAGAATTATTTGTGTGAATGTGTCAAGGTTCGTCATTCACATTGCATCAACTTCTTGGTGTAAAATTTAACAAAGGTTTACCCCATTCCTTTAGTTTGGAGTCATGGCTGTATTTCAACAATGCTTGTAACAAAGTTTTAGTAAACTTCTGTTATATCGTATCAAGCGACGACCTCTCTTTTCTTCTTGCTATTTCACTCGTTGAATTTCACTATTTTCTCTTTACTATATTTTCTTTTTTTTCTTATTTATCGTATTCTTATTCTACTTTGTCTTCTATTTTCTTATTTCTCTGTATTTTTATTCTACTTCTTCATTTTCTTGATTCAAGTCTACTTCCTTCAGAATTTAACAAGAACTTTGATAAAAGAATTGTTCAGTAAAGACGGATAAAATGAGTGAGAGAAATACCGCGGGCTTTTTTTTTTTTTGTTTTTGTACTTTTCTTTTCATTGTTTTCTCAACCAACCGTCGACTCTATTTCCTTTCTCATAAATCGATGTAAATATATACACACAGGCTTTTGGTAATTTTTTTTTTCTTATTCTTCTTCAAGCATGATTCAAGAATTTTTTTTTTCTTCTTTTATTATCGTGTCAAAAACTTTTTAACAAGGAATAAAAAATAAATTCATAAATGAAACTATTAACGAATTTTTAAATTTTACATAAGTGGCCTTTTATCATCGTCGTATGATTTATTGATTTTCAATTTAATAATTATTTCATTACATTAAAATAAAATTATTTTACAAGCAGCAAGTTGCTTTTAAATTTGCATTTGTGTTTTTTATTTTTTGCTACAACTTAATGCAAAAAAAGGGCAAATTTTTATGAAGAGAAATAAATTAATCAACTCAAAGTAGTTGCACTTTCTTTTTCTTCAATTCATTACACAAGAAAAAAAAAAAATAATAAATAAACAAGCTATCCTACTTTATTACACTTTAAATAATTTTTATTAATTTAATTTTTAAAAAAATTTTAAATTAAATTAATCTAATAAATTTATAGTATCATAAATTTGATTTTAAATTTTATAATTTCATTATTTAATTATAGACTGTAATAAAAATGTCATCAAATAATAAAAAATACTTTTACATGCTTACAAGTAAAGTACATTTAATGCAAAAAAAAATTCTTCAATTGCCAAGAACTATTGCTTAAATATTATCAAAAATAAACTACTGGCAATATGTTTAAATTTTTTATACTCCAACATTTTATCATCAAATGCAATTTATATTTTTTTTTTCCACCATAAATGAACACACATATAACTAGCGATAAATTCAAGATAATATTCCATCAGAAGGAATAAAAAAAAAAATACATACATCCACTTTAAAAGAGAAAAAAAAGTAACAGTAACAGTAGTCAGGGTTCATATCTGTTCCGACATGCTAAGCCATTTCTTATCAGTTGTATAAATAATAATAATGACAACAACAACAGGAACCTTTTGGTAGATGTTATAGAGAGTGTCATTCGCATGGGCCAAGTTTTCCTCCCAACAGACAGACACTGGCGTCTAGCCTTTGCAAAATGAAAAAAAAAAAAAAAAAAGAAACATTGAAATGAGAGCATTGACGTCTGACCTAACTCGGAGTATTACTACTGACATTATAAGAAAAATAAAAAATCAACTGTGAATATTCACTGATGCTAAATATATTTATGATGAAAATAATATTATTATTTTTTTTTCCTTGAACTACCAACTGATAAAATAGAATTATTATTATTATTTTTTATATTATAATAGTATCCTAGTTATTGTGATATGTATTTTGATTAAATAAATTTAATTGTAACTTTTGAGATCAAGCATCATTGATTTTATTATGAATTGTCATGTGATGTTGAGAGATTCAATAGTTACAATAACCTATAGTATTTATAAACAATGTCAATTCATACTTTGAGCTTTATCAAAGTATTGTCATCAAAAATATCTATGTATCTTTTGTTGAAAAATATATATTATAATTTTTCATTGTTTATATTTTCTGCAAGTCACATGTATAAATGTCAAATAATAGCTATTTATTTTAATCAATAAATAAATTATTATTGAAATTTAGTATAAATAAATTTGCTTGATATTTAAAAAAATATTTATAGAGAATTAAAATGATTTATGTATTTTTTCTTTTGGAATTTAAACGAGAATTTGCTTGTTTTTAAATTTTTTTATATTTTTGGTTATTTATTTATTGGTTGTTTTATTTTGTATCAGTTTATTATTTGTATTGAATGGATATTTGGTTAAGCTTAGTTTGAATGTACTTTCGACAATTGGAGATTATCGTGTTCCATGACTTTGGCTTATATTAACACTTCGATGAACTTGAATGAGGTAACGTATCGTGAGACAGACTCAAGCCCTGCCTTGATGAAGAAAATCCGCTTAATCTTTAACAATTCTATTTATACATTGTGTTGCATGCTTTATCATAATGCTTCCATTCAACAAGATATATATATTATTATATAACTTTGTTATTATATTCTCCTGTTGATTGAACAATTTAAATTTCATTCGAGTTTAAAATTTATTTAATAATATTAATATATATTTTAAGCGTGATCGCTATTGTTTTTTTTTTTTTTTTCAACTCAATTTTTTATCATAACAAAAGACCATATCTCCAAATTCATACATGCTTTTTAATTTAAATTTTATTTTACACAATGTTTAAAAAATAAATAAAAATTACAAAATTTAATTCACATATTAAATAAAAACATTGAAATAATTTTAATTAATTAATTCATGTATTTTAACACTATGAATAAATATGAAAAAAAAAATAATTATCTGTCAAATTTGTTATTAAAATATATATTCAATATTGAATTATTTTTAATGCTCATATTAAAATTGTATAAAATAATTTTTTGCTATTAAATTTTTCATATTGTTTTGTAATTTAATATGAACATCATTTTTTTTTTTTTTATTATAAAAACTCAACAGTTAAAAATGTTTATATATAAAAATTATAAAAAAGCGTGTATAATATTTATGATTATAAATAAAAAATGTATATATAAATTAATTATTCATTTAAAAAAAAAAAAAGTATAATTAAAATTTGCATTTTGGTAATAAAATTTTATCAATGCTGTAACAGGTTATACAGTATGGTGGACAATAATGTGTAATGGTTGCGCAGTTGTTTTTGGTGGTAGTAGTCGATATATACATTTAAAAATTAAATGTGTACATGGTAGAGAAGCAGTATAGCCAATTTTTTGTCAATTTCAGTCCAATAACGTGTTCTATCGAGTACGAAAATGGTCATACACACACATACACATACTCAAAAATCGGACAAAAGTACAATACATAAAAAAAATAATCAAGAGAACATAGTAATAATGTAAATGACGTCATAAATATTCAGATAAATATCGTAGTCTATAGATCCGACAATTAATTTCATTGCAATTTACACATGAAATTGGATATTACTATTCTTTATTTTATTTTTAAAAAATTACAGTAGAAAGGATTCACTTAAGTTTCAACCAACTGTTAAATTTTGATCAATGAAAAAAATAGCTTTTTATATTTATTTTTTTCTCTTTTATTCCGGTTTTTTTCTTTTTTTCTATTTTCGACAAATTGCTGATTCTCTTTCTGGATATTGGATACTTATCTTTAGTCAACGGGCTTCAATAAGGCTGTACCGGAAGTGCTTTCAACAAACGGAAACGAAACATCGATTGCTTCGGCCAGGCACGATCAATGTGCGGCTAGTAACAAGTGCGACAGAATAAAACAAAAAAAATAAAAATAAAACACAGAAATGGAAAATTAAAAAATAAATAAAAAGAGTAAAACTGATTGCGGAATAAAAGGTCACGAGGCTATATCCGTCTATAAAAAATAGATTAAATTTAAGATTGTACCGGAATAATAGTTCAAGTTCCACGCCTACAAATTCCTTCTACCAATTATTTTTTTCTTTTTAATATAAACGACAGCTAAGAAAAATTTATAGAAATTTTAACGAATAACTTAATGCTTCAATAACTGCCAGTGTTTTTTTTTTTTTTTTTTTTGCAATAAAGAATCATGTCACTAGTTTTTTAATTTGGCAAAACTCTTTCGTATATCGTTCAAGTATTTTTTAATGAATTTTTCATTAGATTCAATGTCACAGATCATACGGTTGAAGTGATGCACCATTTCGAATTTCGATTGACGTTGATTTTATTTTACAAGCGTAACATTTTGACTTTAATTTTAGTTTGTATTTTTGACTGTAATTTGGACCTGAGATTCTCATTATACTGATGATATTATTATAAATTTAATTATCATTATTTTTATTTTATTTGTCAAAGAAAAGGAAAAAAAAAGTACTTTTTAATGAGTAGAATATTTTAAATCTTAATCTTCATTAAAGAATTCGTATATATAAAGTTGTTTTATACATGTATTTATAAATTTATAGTTATGGTTTTAAAGTTTGTTTATGTTATGATGCTCTTGAGAATAATATTCGTCTGTAAAGTAATTACTAAATTAACGTCTTTGGTACATATTGCAAGAAGCGTCATCTGCCGTCTACGTTAGCGTTTTAACCGCAAATCGTACGAATGTAAATTGAAGGCAACGTATATATGTAAATTTTGCGTTTTCAAAATAGCTTAACCATAAACTACTGCGTAACTGTTTTCAATTTTACTCTCTTGGCAAAATGCACTTGTGAAATATATATTTGTTTGAAAAGTCGAAATATTTTATGCTCTCTTTTGTGGTGTAAGCTATATTTTGATTACTGATCAAGCAAATAACAAATAAATTTGTTTTATTTTATTTAAAAATACACTCCCTCTTCTCTCAAGTTTATAAAAAAATTTTAAATTAATAAACTTTTTTTTTTTTTTGATTATAAAAAACAGAAAATATTTCAAGTGAAATAAGTCAATATTTGTGCCGACAAAAAATAGAATAATAAATAATAACGTCTTGTAAATTTTTTAAAATTTTTTTCCTAATTTATAGTAATTGGATGAGAATAAAAATAAATAAATTTTTTTTTTTATTATTATCATTTCACTATCGCATTAAGAAAATTGATTTTTCCATAAAAACTTTTCAAGTTATTTTTTTTATAAGATGAAAAAAAAAAAAAAATAATAATTTGCAGTAAAAATTGATATTATATAATACAATTATTTCACATCAATAAATTTGTAGAAAAATAATAATAATAAAATTTTACAAAAGATAAAAATCATATACTTGATTCATCAATTGTCTGTCAAATAAAAAACTGATTTTTATTATATTGAACATGGTAAATAAAAAATTGATAATTTATAAATATTTAATAATAAAAATGATTTTCTTTTTTCCTTAACAATAAATATAATTGACATAAAGAAAAAAGGGTAAACAGCATTGTATTTTTTTTTATATATATGTATGTTCTTTATGAAAAAAAAAAAAAATATATAGAGTCTATAAAGAGTGGTAAAAGACAAAGTTCCACAACGCCTTGTGCGAGTGAACGTCTGCAAAAAAAAAAAAAATATAAAAATAAAACGAAGGGAGAAATTCTTATATGGATGCCCGTCGTACTTTCTGATGGTATAAAGTTTTCATGGTACCGCCCTCTCTTTGCAAAGGTGGCCAGAAGGGTTGGGGTTAAAAAATACTGGGACAAGAAGAGTGAGAACTTGTGGGCTCTGAAACCAGAGTTGGATTCCAACGATGCCCGTTGGCTTTGCTGAATAAAAGGAGACAAGAAGACAGCACGTAGAAAAGTAAAAAAAAAATAAAATAAAAAATGCAGAAGACGTAAAAAAAATAAGAAAATAAATAAAGAAAAAAAATTAAAGGATGAAGAAGGAGTGGTGAGTATAAAGTCGAGCGACGCCAAGATGAAGGAGAAAGAAAAAAATTCTAGGGTTGGTGTATAAAGCTTAAGTCCTCTCCGCGGGAAATCGACGAAACTTTTCGCGAGAGGGTAAATTAACGAGGCTAATAAAACTCAGATCGCCTCCGACGCTTTACCATTTGGATTTTTTTTTTTTTCTTCTTATTTAGTTTGTTTTATTATTTTTTTTTTTTTCACCCTGCTTTATTAAACCGATCTTTTCAAAGCATCCTTTTTACCTCGTTGAATTTATCACAATAAGGTAAATTTTAAGGGGGTTTGTAAAAAAAAAAAATTCTAAAAAACTTAATATATATGTATATAAGTTTGTAGAAAAATAAAAAAATAAAAACATTATTTTTAAACGGGTAATAGAGCTTTTTAATATGCCAATTCTTTTGAAATTTAAAGTTTGTTGTTATTACTCAATGGCGATGTTTTTAAAAATAAAAAAATAAAAGTTAAAAATAAATAATTGGAAAAAGAACAAAGGGTTGAATTACTTGATAATTTATTCAAGTGTAAATAAAGTATAATGATTGTTTTAATGACAATGATCATTATAATATTTTATACTTGAAAAAATTTTAATAATCAATTTTTAATTTGCTTTTTAATAATAGTTTCAATTTTTTTTTTTTAAATTGAGCTTGCATTCAAGTAAGTTATTCAGAATTTGTGATTTACTTTTTTTTATTATTTCAAATATCATCTCAAAAAAGCTCAGCAAGTATTTTTTTTTTTTTCAGAAATTCAATTTGTTATTTTTAAAAATTTTTCTTCTGTATATAGAATATTCAAAAAAATGCTTTCTATTCAATCTTCTACTCCTGACATTTTCTTTGACATTATATATATATTTTTATTGTCAAACGAAATATGCAAAATAATAACAACAGATGTAACCCAACACAGAAAATACATATAAATCATTTTTATAATATAAAAAAATTGTATTATAAATTGAATTTTATTTGAAACAATAATACTTATATATTTAAATTTTTATTCATGAAAATATCATGTTGAAAAATTAAATATATACTTATCTGTAAATGTGCAAGTGCAGAAGTAAAAAAATTATTTAAAAAAAAAATTATTTTTATCATATTAAAGCTTATGGGGATAATGTAAAATTTAAAAATCCTACAAAATATAAATTTTGAAAATATTATTATATCCTCTTTGTAATTTTTTATCCACGACATATAGATGATACTAATCCCATCAGTAAAAAGTCTACATATTTAAATGTAAATGAAAAAAAAAAAATTTCATTTCGTTTGCAAAACTTTTATAAATATTAAAATTAACGTTTTATAAAAAAAAAAATTTTTTATTTCGTTAACTCATTATGTGATGATAAAAGCTACATACTTTCGTTAATTAATTTTTTCTTTTTTTAAAATTTTATCAGAACATACTGCTAATGAGATTTGTTTTTTAAAAATATTTTTTTCTTTCAGCTTGGAAAATAATAATTTATATAAAATTATTAAAATTAAAACGATATTTTAGATTTTTATATTTTATATATTCAAAGTTATCAATGGGATTGTAACTGTATATTTTTGTTAAGGGTTTGGAGGATTGTATTATCAAGTTGCACAGAGTATAGATACGCAACACGATAAGATAGCATTGTACATGAACCTTCTCGTTGTTCAAAGCTTCCAACGGTTCATGTTACATTTTGTCTTGTTCAAATTATCGTTGAATTAACTAGAGTTCTCATTTATTCTTTTTTTTCCTTTTCTACAATTTATCAAGGGGTTAAAACAAAAAAAAAAAGAATAAAATTATCCCAACTAATTTTTATCTTGCTCTTTTTTTTAATCTGATAAATGCATTTAATATTTTTACTCTACGTTGATTTGTTTTGTAAATTTTAAAAAAATCTTTTTTAAATATTCACATGTGGTTGAGGACATCAAGTTTATTGGAAAATTTTACTTTGTCGTTGTTGAAAGGACAGAGACATGACCCAAGTAAATTCAAAAATGCAACTGTCACGATAGAATTTGCATTCTCTCGTGACAGACATTCACTGAAAAATAAAAAAAAATTCTAGTAACTTGACATTCTGAGAAACCAATAAATTCCAAGTACATTCATATATATATAATCTCAATAATACATTTAGAAAAGCAGCCACTAAAATGTCAACAATAAAAAATATTCAACGTGAAATAATGAAAATTTATATACTAGATATTAACAGTCATAAAAAATGAGTATTATTTTATAAATTTTTTGTTAATAATATTGAATTTTTACACTTTTTTTAAATATATATCAATGGAAAAAATTTTTTATTATTAAAATTAACAATAAATGTATGAAAGTTTGAGTGGGCCGTTTGAATAAAACCACGAAAGTGATTAAATTTAATTGAGTAGTGAATTTAGGGCATGAAAATGTACTAACCAGGGTAATGAAAAACGAGGATGTCTGGTAGCATTGTGGTATGTTAGACGAGGAGATGACATTAGTGTTAATGAGACTTCATTTGGTTTAAGTTGTTGAAAATTAAGTTTGATATATATAAATTTATTATTGATGTTAATTTAAAATTTAATTTTATACATTTAATCTATATTTAATTACTTATTAAACAAATAAATATTACATATTAATTTTATAAATTTAAAAATAATTTTCAATTAAAAATTATCATTATTTTTAGCTTTAAATAATTTTTTTTCAGCTGAAATATATACAAGTATTCAAATACATTTAAAGTAGACGTTATTATTATATAAATCTTTCCAAATGTAAAAAAAAAATGTAACGAAAAGAAAAATATAAAAAAAAAAAAAACATTTAAATTTATGAATCCATGCATATGTAATACGCAAAGCAGAAGGCCAAAACGTTTTCTCATGTGGCACCACTGAGTCCTTCCATTTGTACAATAAAAATATAAAAAAAAAATGATAAAAATCCTACAAATACATTAGATCCCACAAGAAACCTGCGGACATTTAATTTTCCAGCATGAATAGCTACGGAAATTCATGTACAACATCTAACCATAAATAAATATACTCACATGAATAAACAACATAATATTCCATACATGTTTGATTTTATATATACAAAATTTACCAAAATGAAATACCCATGAAACTAAACTATACGACACATCAATTTCATTTCGAAATCAGACAAAATTGTATTTTATAATCACTTGATAAAATTACCATATGCTTTTTGACATTAACAAAATTATTATTCAATAATACAAATATTATATATACAAACATACATTAGACGAGATACCACAAATATACAGAATTCTAAATACCAGAAATATATCAGGCTACGTTGTGTTGTTGTTAATTTGTGTTGAACACAATTTTGTAGATGTATTGAAACATCTGAGAAGCATATATTCAGAATTATTGACTATGTATAATGAAGAGTAAGATGGAAATATAATTCCAAGTAAAGAGGATAGATATATAAACACAAACATCAAACTATTTGGGACAATACAAACTATGTGTTGAGCAATTTCGTACAGTCCTAATACAGATATTTACAATTGAAACTATCCAAGATTCATACAAGTCTTCCTTCATCATTACATCTTAGTAAAATAGGATTCGAATATACATGTGCAAAGAACCCTTCATATAATTTCTTGTTATATTGGATGGGCGTGTGTTCAAAGTGTCGACACGCGAATCACGTTGAATCACCCAACGAGACAAACTAAGTTCTTGGCAAAACTTTGTATGTGTCGTGTGCACTCACTGTCGTTCACAAATAAAATTTTCTTCATGATTTTGTTATAGTAGTAACAAGTGCGACACACCAGTGTTTAGGGTAGTAATAGTTCAACTTTTTTTTTTTTTTTTTTNTTTTTTTTTTGAAACACACAGCACCTTTATAACCTTAACTTTTTTTTATTTTAAACTTTTTTTTTTTATTTCACTTCTTAGTTGCCTAGAGCACGCGCGACTTGAAGTTTTAACCAAAATTCGTGGTACTTTTTGTATATATATTTTACAGAGACCTTTACACTGAAATATTGTATAATTAAAATTGTTTTAGTCTTCATTGTGTAGATATATATGTACATTGGTTCTTGGCTGACCCTCTTTAAAGTCTAAAAGCATCCCTTAGAAACCCGAGGGAAAGTATAATGTCAAAGAAACGAGAAGTTTCGACTAAAACTTTGTATATATATGACCCAACGTTAATTTGTCACCCTTATGCCACCCTATTTCACTTTCTATTCACTTATAAAATACCTTTATATAATTTCTTTTTTTTTTTTTTTACAATGATAAATATTCATCTCTTGTAAAGTGTATTAACAAATGTATATGAGGGTTGCATCTTTGTGGGGTATATTTTAGTTGCAGCGTCGAATTCATAATTTTTAGAATATTAAATCTTTGTTAGATATATATAATTTCTACCTTTTTTTTTTTCTTACGGGTTAAGCTAGGTTTGGAGGTTATAAAGGGTAATTGTATAATTATTTTTTATGAGTTATAAATTGTGATAATGAAAAGAATGAAGTGGCAAATGAGAAAGGCAAGATGAAGATGAAAGAGAGACAGAAGTGTTCTTAATTAGTTGAACACATTTTACAAAGGTTGAGAGAAAACTACAAAAGGTCGTAATTAGCAACATCTGTGTTGTAAAATGTCTTATTATTATATTTATAGTTAAATAAATTATCTATTATAGTTTTAATAATTAAAATTTTTTTTTAAATATTAATTTATGTCAGTTTTTTTTGCTGATAAATAATTTAAATTATTTATTTATGTATGATGGAATAATATAATTTTAAATTTAACAATTAGAGATGATTTTAATTTGCAAACAGTATTATAATACTCAAAAGCAAATTAGTAGAATTTAAAAGAGTAAAAAAAAAAGGTTTGAGCTTAAATTATAATACTAGAATTAATTGGCTTGAATAAAGATTTTGATGTTGGATTATTTCAGGCATCAGTTTTAAGTTTGGTGGTATACAATTATATACTGTACCGGATGCAAGTGATTCTCTTGATCTTTGTAGCAAAGTTAAAGCTTTGTTATCCACAGCCACACCTTATACTGTTTCTTAGATTTATCTATACAATTGGACCACGTCAGCTGTCTAGACAATTTTCAAAGATTTAGTGTGTTGCATACTCATTGCAAAGTCAACAGAATTGATAAAATTATTATGCTTAATAAATATATACAATATAACTTAAATATATATTTTAATATTCTTCTGTCTTGTATAAACTTGTTGTTTCGCAAAACTTTTATAAACAAATTGTTTGGAAAATCAAAGGTACAACTTGCCAAGGCATTTTATGAAACCTCAAAACTTTTCATTCTATTGTTCAAGTATCCAGCTGTGCAAACACAATCACAATAACTTTTGATTTATTAAATTTATATATTTTTACCATATTGATGTTGACTTTTTTTTTATTTATTTATTTTCCATCAAAAGTCAAGAGAGCGTGTGTAATTATTATTTAAAAATCTCGTGATATTTTAAAATAAAAAATAAAAGTCATTTATAAATATATTTATAAACATTGCTGTATTTTTTATTTTATTTATATTTTCATTGGTATTTTTCACCGGAAAATTGCTGTTCACTATAAACTCACGCTCCAAAAGACTCACGGTAAATCTCATTTCCGTGTTGCTTTATTTTATATGGCTTTTGGTAGGAAGTGGCAAAAAAATAAAAATGTAATATATAATATTAAAATAAAGTATTAAACAGTCAAGCCGTATAGTATCATTCTGGAAAATTATACAGCTTGCATACGGTAATATGCAGTCTTGTTTCTCTTTACTAAGAAATTATGAGATTAAAAATAACCCAAGAGAAAATCTCAAATGTTGTTTATCTAAGATTTTTCATTTAAAAAAATTAAATAAATAACTAAATCTTTACCATCTATTATGACGGAAAAAAATTATAAATAATATCTTTTTTTTTCTCCTTGCCACTTTATTATTTTAATCTTGTTGAGAACAACAAAGTAATATTTATTATATTTAATTTTTTTCTATTATAATAAAATATTATATTCACTGTTTTGTTAAAAAAAATTAATAATTATATTTTCATCAAATTAATAACTTGTTTTATATAGCAAAAAAAAAAAAAAGATTAAACTGCTGTATGAGCTGGTAAATAACTAAATTAGTGATATGGAAGATTTTTTAATTAAGCACAAAATTCAACAGTCAACTTTGCCACGGTTCGTTAGATAATTCATCCTATTAAAATAAAAAAATTAAAATATAAATAATTGTGATTACACAAACTAATTAACGAGCGTCAAATAACAAATGTATACATAACATTTTTTAATCCACGTATTTGCTAGATTAAAAAATTAAAATAAAACAACGATATTGGAAAAAGATTATTATTTCATGATAATAATAAATAAATATATGAAAAAAAAAAAAAATTTTAAATGTCAGCTAAATATTTACAATAAGAGATAATGATCGTGAAAAATTTAAATAATCACTTCATCAAAATATATTGAATTTTAGATTGTAACTGAAAGATAATGAGTTTATTAACGTTTTTTTTTTTTTNTTTTTTGTTTTCTTTTTTTATAGCCCTGTTGGAGGCTTTATTTTTTATAATAATAATAATTATTTTTTATGTGTTTTAGCTTACTGGATTTAGTGAATACACAACACTTTGTATATCGATAATTTTAAAGTTGTCTAGTCTAATAAAATCCGCTTATCCACACGCACGTTTTACGTATCGTGACTCATTGAGTAAGCATTAATTTACATTGTAAAATTGTCACAAAACATTCAACAAAATTTTGTTGCGTGTGTATATTTCCATTGCAAAATAAAATACAATAAATCAAAACGAAAGAAAAATACTTATTAAGCTATATAAATAATATTTATTTATTACTATTTATTTATCTTTATTTTAATCGTAAAACAAACATATATTATTATTTTATTTTTTATTATTCCGGAATATTTTATTTGAAAAAAAAAAATATATATGGTTTAATTTTATCTGTATATTTATTTTTAATCAATTTAATGGTTTAAAGTAGTAGAAGAAAAAAAATCATTTTGGTCTACTACGAATCAATATTACGTATTAACTAACAATGAAATTTTTTTTTCATGTAAAACTCGATCAAGTTTACTGTGGATTCGTTTAAAAGAAAATTCAATTTACTTCTATTTACATTTCATCAATTTTTCTCGAGTTTAAATAAATGGTATTTTAACATAAAAAAATTCGTATGATTTTTGAGGATATGAATGAATATAGTGCTTCTTTTTTTTTTCGAGTTCAATAGGGATTTTTTAGAAATTATCTCATGTATTTATGTATGGGATATGAAGTGCTTTTAGCAGTTGCATTACTTATGCTACAACTAAATTTTTTATATATATCTTTTAGCAACTGAAAATTAAATTTACGTCGTTCATGTAATTTTTTTTTTTTTATACTCTTTTCAATATCGAACGTATACAAATGTTCTTTTTCTATTTCAATGATATATAATGTAGTCTTGCATGAATGAGTACTATAATTTTTATTTCCATTGAAGATAACCAAAATAAAAAGAAATAAATAAAAGATAAAAATATTTTGTTGTTGAATTTTAAAGTTTAAAACTATTCAATCAACAAAATAAAAGATATTGGTTAACTGTCGATATCTAAATTTCTGATTTGTGGTCTCTGATCCCCCTATGGACTATAGTATATACTTTTGACATTTTAAAAATAATATCCATCTATTTTTTTTTAAAAAAACTTTTACCCATGTCTAACACAAGACACATATCATCATAATACAAAACTATTAAATGAAAAAAAAAAAAAAAAATCATTTCTATCATAAATAAAATAGTAAAATATTTTATAAATAAAAATAACAAACAAAATATTTGTTTTTCAATATAAAGAAAAATAAATAATCTAAAGAAAAACCTGGATTATTTTTTTTTCCAAACAATAATATTATATTTTTTACTTTTCAATTTATTATTCAATAAAACTGTACTTAAAAAATTGAAGACGAAAAAAATAATTAATGATAGTAATTTAAAAAAAAAATAATTATAATAATTTAAAGTTAATATCTATTATTGATGGTGTCAAGTTTGATTCATTAGAGTTCCGGTATTTCTAATAGACTGTACGTGTTAGAGGTGATAGTCGTAAGCACCTGGTTAGGCACTCTTCTTAGGTTTAGGGTTTGGCTTGTGATGTTTATAAGTATATATGTTTGAGTATGTCTATGTACACAAACTTTATATACACATATATATAAATTTTGAATCTGAGAACAATTTGAACACGCGGACTTTGAAACCAGCAATTTTAGCAGTAAGTTATCGACTCGTAGATTATAGTTTGTACGTGACCTGAATACCACTTTGAATTGTCTGAGAGAAGGACATATACCTAGTTTGATAGGGTATGTATATATATATTATAGGCTATGTTTGTTTTACCAGTAGTTATATATAGTTATATATAGGTACCGGATCCATGTGGGATTCACATTGCAACGATAGGATCAAACTCCAAGGCGTTAATGCTGTTCATGTTACGTATACTACTGGACATTGGTAAAGTGACATTACTAGCACAATCTAACATCAAAGCATTATCGTATTTTATGTGTATTAGCTAATATTAGTCTATGTCTATACATGTATTATATTTAAATATATATATACACACACTATTTTCGATGCAATTTCTACCAAATGTGCAGAAACAAAATACATAAATTTTATATATTCTTAAAGCTTTTTTAATGATAATAATATTTATTTTTATTTATTAATAATATTATATTAAAACTTTTAAAAGTATATTTTAATTATTTTATAATTACAAGTATTTATTTTGTAGGAATATTAATTTTTATTACGACAATTAAACGTTTACTTATTCTAAATTTTTAAAAGAAATTTCAACATGGTCCAAACATTATTGATGGCTCAAAAAATTAAAGTAGTTTGTCCTAACTTTATAGACCTATTTATTTGTTATCTACGTTTTATTGTATTCTTGATAAAATTTTTATTCACAATAGTAAAAAAAAAATAAAAAAAATTCTTTAAAGAACAAAATTTAATAATGTCTATCATATACAAGAATATATATTTGTAATAAAATCAATACTGTACAAAAAAATCACAATACATCATTAAATTTTTTATTAATGTTATTTATGATTTTATGTATACAAATATATAAAATTTTCTATATAAAATAAAATATATAAAAAATATAATAAATTATCCACTTGCAAACAGATTGATCAGTTCAATAGATATTTACGATTAAATTAATATATCTATATGTAACAAACACCGCATCTTTCCAACCAATGTGTTATTTATTGGTAAATTTTGTACAGCACGCGATGAACCACATGTTTTTGAAACTAGATTGTTCATACAATATATTTGAAAGTTTATATATGTATTTGAAAAAGATGTATACAATATAACTACTGTATATATAGGATATTACCCTTTTGACCATTGGCCAGTTGTTCCCTTCACGATCATAAATAATTTTGTTACATATGTGAAATGCACAATACTATGGATTACAGCTAAACACGATACACGTGATGAAAATCAAATAAATTTTATCATATTTTTTATTTTAAATAAAATCATTTTAAAGTCTCTTCAATTTTGCAATATTACTGATCATCAAATGACAACACAATTCGTAGCACAAGCACACACAAGTCAATGGTACATTTTAAAATTTGAAAATAAAAAATTGTGATGCACATTTGACAAGTTCGTGAGCATTTGCCACAACGTTCATCGTCATAACGACCATGGAAAATAAAAAATATATATATTAAAATAGAAAATGAATAAATATAAAGATGAGAAAGAAAAAAAAATAAAAAAGTCAGAACAGTATGAGATAAATTGAGTTTGTGGTTTATACGTGTACTGGATTTAATTTAATGAAGCATATGCACATGGTATTATATCGATGATTTGAACTCGTATATTTTCAATGGCTTGCTTCAATATTTGTTAATCAAAATGATCTTTTTGTGTATGTAAATATCTACGTCATCATGAGATGTAACTTTTTTTTTTTTTATTTATTTATTATTTTAATATATATTGACATTAAAATATATCAGCTCAACTGTGAGATAAAATCTCGTGTCACGTTTGAATAAATATATGTGGTCAAAATTTTACCAAACTATGGAAAATTTATATCATGCTTATTTTTCATCTTTTTAAATTATTTTGTATGTAACCAATGTAGGTCACAAAAGCTGAAAATCAAACACGTCGAAAACTCATTCAAATGTAAATTGATAATTTTGTATCGATATCACGTATCATATATATTTTTTTATTTTTATTTTACGAGACTGATGACGCTTTTTTTTTTTGCGCGAGTGTTTTTGACATTCATTTAATTAATATTTAGTCATGTAATAAAATCTCATTCAAGTAGGCAGCTTTTCATTGTAAAATACCGAAAATATTTATGAAAAATTAACATTGCTTTTGATGAAAATCAAGAGGCATTTGTCATTTAAAAAAAAAATAAAAATAATTAAAAAATAATCAGGCAAATTAAGATACATTTCAACTATTTAAAAAAAAAAAAAAATTCATCATTAACCAAGCATTATTTAAAGCTCAAAAAATTAAATTAAATTTTCAAGTTATATGAAGTCTTTTTGAGATCTCTCCTAAATCTTGTTTGTGAGACGGATAGAGATTTTTCAGAAACAAATTAAAGAAGAATTGAAGAAAAATTACAGACGATAAAAAAATTTCTCAGAGACAAAACAGTGAAAAATTAGAGACAAATTAGAGATAAATTGAACAAGTTATCAATGAAGAACTTTTTGAACTTTTTTTTCAAATCCGACTCTGCGTTTTTTTTTTTTGGAATATGGATTCCAAGATTGACCTAAATATGCGTAAATAAATTCTTTTAATTCAATAATAACACAATTAAATAAGTAAAAACTCAAATTTTAAAATTCAACAATATCTATTTGCACCAGCTCTAACTCCGACCTTAAGTCCGACTCCGACTCCGACCCTACGACTTGACGTTTTTGAAAAAATGAGGTAAAATGTATAAATAGAAAACAATATAATGTAAGTATAAATAAAAAAAATAAAATATTATTATTTATTATTTATTGAAAAAAAAGTTCAAAAAGTTATTCATTATTAATTTAAGTTAACAATTGTTTAATTTATCTCTAATTCGTCTCTAATTTTTATCTATTTTGTCTCTAAGAAATTTTTTTTATCGTCTCTAATAATTATTTACTGAAAAATTGCTTCTATATATAAAAGTAATTTTTTTTTTCAGTGTAAAATAAATAAACAATTTAAAATATTTCAAGTAAAAGTTTATATACTGTGATAAAGTTATAAATTGTGAATATTTAATTCATGACTTAATAAACTCTAATATTTCAAATAGATACACACTCGAATTCATGTATTAAGTTATCAAAATGTTTAAATACAAAATGCACTGTGTCGCATGCGAGAAAAGCAAAGTGGTGAGTTTATATTATATATAGTACAGCAATAAGGGCTGTGATGATGAGTAAGATAGAGATATAAATATATATATAAGAGGTGGGTATATAATATCAAGAGAACCGAGGCGTATACAGCGCTTTAAACTTTATCGAAACTCGTTTTAACAAACTGTAACGAGAAATATCCAGGCAACGCTTTCCAGTACGTCGGACAGAGAATTGAACGAAAATTGGGGTGCGTTAATTTGGAGTTAAATTACGTTGCTGCATCCCGAGAAATACGAGAGTGCTTTTCAAAATTCACATTTATATCACCAACTATATACAAGTTTTTTTTATATTTTTTTTTCATTTATAAAGTGTAATTCCTGTATTTTTTTTTTATTTTTTAACATACATATGTTTGCATTTATAAACTAGATGTAATATTTTTTTATAAAAAATAACTCAACTTACATATTTACAAGTAGTTTTATTTTTTTTTTTTTTTAAAACTATTTATCGTTATGATATATTTTTCATTCGTATATAATGAAATTGAAAAACTTTTATTTAATTTAAAAAATAAAGCTAATAATAAATTTATTAAAAAAGTATTTTAACTGTAAATTATATTTAAAATTATATATCTTATTTTTATAAATGTTAAAAAAAATATAAGCTCATAAAATTTATTTTTGTTTGTTAAAATATTATATTTTTTTTTCTGTTAAAAATTTATAATTTTCGTTGATAAGAGTATCATGAAATTTTTATGAAGGGAGAGTAAGGGATGAATAGAAATTGAAACAAAGGATCAAAAACAAAAAAAAACATGAGAGAAAAAAATATCATCATAATATTGAAAAGCTTGCTAAGTATTTGTTATGCATGCATAGTGAAAAATTCTCGGCTAGCCTCTTTCGAAAACATTGCCTTAAGGATGCATGACTCACAATATCAATGTAGATATATATATATATATTTATAAAAAAGAGTTGGTTTACTGTATAGACATATTTTGCTTTGGCACAAACGATGGCCAAGTCCAACCCCCTTTTATTCACACTGTTTATATACATACACTGACAAACCTGCACCTTTTGTGCAATATGCAACGAGAACCCTCAGAAGCCAATAAAGATTTTTTGCTTCATCTATTATTATACTGTGCATATTTAAATATATGTGACATATTGAAAATTCATACAAACAAAAAAAGTATATCAAAAAAATATGCACAAAATAATTTTACAAATGTTGATTTTGTTTTGATTAAAAAACTATTTTTTAAACTTTAAATACATTTATTTTATACTAGGGATTATTTAATTGAAATCAAATTACTATTTGATGTAAAATATTTATAAGAAAATAAACTTTTAAATTGTAATTTTATTATAAATATTGAAAAAATATAATTTTACATCTTTAAAATTAATATTGCTTGTGTATATATATAAAAAATAAAAAAATAAATAAAAGTTTATGAATCGTGTAACAGCAGGCATCTCTAGCATTATTTTTTGATACTTTTTTTATTTATTTTTTTGAACTTGTTAAAGTTTTTTTTTTTGAAACGTAAAGTTTGTTAGAAAAGAAAAAAAAAAAAAAAATAAAAAGTTATGAATTTTGTTTTGGAGTATATGTTGGTTGTTTTTTGATTTATAGCTTACCCAAAGAGTATCTCGTTAATATTTTATCAAAGATATCAAAAGACAAAGATAGAAAGATACATAAAGTAACCATAATTATAAAACCAAAGCAAAGTTAACTCAAAACATACCAACAAAATTACTAAAACAATAATCAATTATTTAAAAAATTTTAAAAGTCTCTAGACCAATTACCAGATGATTGGTCTTCCCAGAATAATTTAAGCTAATTTAACAATTGAAAAAAATAAATATTGTATTTCATCAATAGTTCTAAACAAGATCAAGTTTTACTGTGCTAACTTTATGTTGAATTGAACATAATATAAGCCATCAATTACGTCAACATGCAAACAAACAAATTCAATACATATATATATTATCTTTCAATTCAACTAAATTAAACATTTTCATATCAATTTAACAATTAAATTATAATAAACTAAATTATAATGATAAAATAGATAGTCAAGTATTCAAGTTAATCGTATTTGATAAAATTGAATCAAACCATTTTCTTCTGCTTTGATAACTAATCGTAGAAGTGAGTATAGAAGAGCCACAAAGTTGCCACTAGTGTAGAGAGAGAGAGAGAGAGAGTAAAGAGAGCACGAGAGAGAACGAGAGAAAAGTTTATTATATATATAGGATGAGATGTCCTATGAGAGTAGCAAACTTATCCCAAAAGTTGTCACTTCGAATAGACAGCATTGGACAAATTCTCAATGGAGTTTATAACTGCGTACTAACATAGAGGAATATGTCCATAGAGTCTTAGTTTATATATACATGTGTCTGTGTTGGTTATTTTAGTATATATATTTTGATATATAAACATGGCTAAATATTGTAAATTATATACATATAGATATATGCTTGTTTTGATAGGTATATATTTACCTGTACAATTGACATTTTCAAACTTAACATCTTGTTACATTCAACAAATTTCTGTATAAACTACTTTGAATTGATCGCATTAAACTGTGCAAATGGAAAGACAACAAATCGATTCATCATTATATACATATCCTAACTTTATTCATCAATTTTCTTCAGTGTATATTTAACACGATGATGATGACAATGATGATATTTTAAATGTCATCATTGCTTATTTTATTTTTTTAATAAACAATGTTATTTATTTATTTTTTGTTTAGTTTTAATTTGCAATCATTTATTATTTTTGTTTTATTTAATATACAATTTTGTTTTAGATTTTAAATTCTTTTTTTTGCTTTTGTATTTATAAATTTTTACAGTGGGGTTATATAAACATTCAAGTGGTGTCAATGAGCCAGGCTGTCGTGCCAAACAACACGCTAAATTGACAAAAAAAAAAAAAAAAAAACAATGGGTTTTAATGCAATGCAGTAAAATATTTTAGCTATAAAAAATATTACACAAGATTGATGATAATATACGCACTGAATGTAGTTTTGTGTTTGCTAAAAATGAGGTAATTTTTATATATATGTATTTGAGTGTTGTAAATTGGTAATGTCAATTGTTGGTAATTCAAGTAAAATATATGAGGGCTAAGAGAGACGAGGGTTTATGATTGAGACAATTTTATATATTTTCATAATGGCTTGTTGAAAAAGACGTTGAGAAATGACAAGCACATATATATATAAAGTTAAAGAAGAAAAAAATTAATGCAACTGAACATAAGACTATTTTTTTTTTGCATGATAATGACTGTTTTTTTTTTTTTAGACTTAGGGTTGTTATTAATGTGTTTTTTATTTTTAACGTTTAATTAACTTTGATTCAAAAAAAAAAAATATCTTAATAATGACGAAAAATAACGTCTGTAATTTTACTTTACACTGAAGTACATTAGAAATACGAATATAAAAGTGAAATGCGAAGCTCATAGAAAACGACTACTACAATTGCACTTTTGTGAATTAATTGAACATTAAGTGTCGCCATGTTTTCTTTGAACACTAACAATTTTCCAGGAGAATCTAATTTTCACGCAAGTTACAAAATGAAAATAGCAAATCCCCTGTGGGCTTAATTACCGTATAGTTGAGTGTGTCTCTTGACAGTTGACGAATAAATACGGGTATTAAATTAACAATATAACAGTATTGTTGTATATATATACTTTTTATATCTCTATTTATATATATAAAAAAAAAAAAATAAACAACATGCTATAAAAATAGTCTGTTTTATATCTTGAAAACAAATTAACTTTATAATATATATTTTTAGACATGATTAATTTATATACTATATACATTTAAAAAAATAAAATTAACTCATCATTGTTGTTGGCTATCAAACTTTTATATACATTGAATGACATAAAAATAATTGCTCCAATAAAACTGAGTAACTCAGAAAAGATTTGTCCAAAGAATTTTTCTTTAAATTAAATTTTTTGTCTCTTTATTTTATATACATATAAAAATAATTAATACAAATGAAAAAAAAAAAAAAAGGTGGACATTTATGACATTTATCATAGTGACTTTTGGGTGTGACCTCGTTGTTTTTTTTTTTTTTGCGAATAAAAAATAATAATCCCTCCTCATTGAGTTCCTCACTCGTATATTAAAATATACATGTTTAAAATTGTATATTTTTTACATGCGAACATAAGAGTTATAATTCTACAAGTGTGTATATATTTTTTGTATTATTGCATTTGATATTTTGATGTGTGCGTAGTATTATAGTATGACGTCGGTGGCGCCGGCGGCTAGAGACACTCGAATGAAGCATTGAATCGAGCCAGATTTCTCCACCATCGGTTTTCTAAAACTCCACACAAAAGAGGGGGAGAATACAGTATATGAGGAGGCACGACAAGTTTAAAAGCAAACTGAGTAAATGAGTGAGAGAGAGAGAGAGACCGCAAAAGAAAAGAGAAAATATTTCTCCCTCAATTCAGGGTGTTGGCAAGAATTTTCATGGAAGGCCGTCAGGTCGACGAATGGATGGTAAAGGGTGAGAGGTTGAAGGGGCAAAGAAAGAGGAACAATAACCTGATTGACATACTAGTGCAACAGAGAAAAAATTATAATATTTATCCAAGAATTTTGTAGGTTGAAATGAGACAAAATGATCCATGTGTTCGTCAACGACGGCGCGTTGAGAATCGCGCGCACCGGTACTTGCTTTATCTATCTTTTTTTACTACTACTATTATTTATTTTCTATCTTTCTCTTTATGATACTCTCTTATACTGTATATACACACAACTACTTACTCACTCACTCTAGCATCAACAAAAACTCAAGCTCTCGGCGCAAACTTTGTCTATCTCATTTGCTCCAACATACAAATGCAACTTACACTCACTGACATTGCTCACCAACTATGTTTTCACTTGTACGCCAGTTCGATGCCGGTCGTGCACCTAGCATGTTTGCATTTATACATTCTCTACTTAAATTTTCATCAATTAAATAATGTACAATAATAACATTAAAACTTTATAAAAATACTACAATAACTATTATTGTTTTTGCTAACTTGTATACTAATTGTTTTTTTTTATTTTTGATGAATTTATTTTGATATTTGAACAAATTTTTAGTAAATATTAACGTGTTTATTGTTAAATATTTTTATATATTACATTGTCGTATAGTGAATTTATTATATATCTATTATATTTATATAGACAAGTGAGTAAATGTGTTGTCATAATAATAAAAATAAATAAATCTGTTGTTAGCAACGCCAAATGTGTTAATCTAACCTCAAATAAATTGACAATATTAATTCTTAATTGTTGACATTAATTTTTTTTTTTTTTTTTCTATTAATTTTATGTGAAATAATATCAAAATGATACTATTGTTTTTGTTTATATTTTAAAATATTTATATATATATTTTTTTGGTGACAGCTTAGTGAAGAAATTTAAAAAAAAACAAGTTGGCATTCGTGAGGTTATGTTTTATGTTGTTGGTTGGTCCATTTTGACACACTTGATGACGTTTGTGTTGGTATTTATAAAAATTGAGGAATTTTAGTGCAACGTTGGAATTTAAAAAATTTCGGTGAGTTTATTTTTTTTTATTACTATTATGATTCTTTTTACTAACTAAATAAAAAAGAAAATACATTTTTTTATCTCATATTATTTACACAACAATGTGTTGTTTACTCTGTTTGTTATTATTATTATTATTTTTTGATAATAATGGAATTCAGTGTAATTATGATTGTACTTAATGTTTATTTTATTTTTTTTTGTGTTTCAACTAATTTTATATGCAGTGTTTAATCTTGAAACTTGTGTCACGTGCCACAGTATATGATGTAGGAAAATAATGAGAGAGTATATCTATTCACGTCGTTTATTTTTTCATTATAATCATAAACATACTGCAAAATAGGATAAAAAAAAATAATAGAATAATAATTTTTAGAATAATCTAATTTAGTTTTTTTCTAATCTTAATGACTTTTTAATTTGAATAAATAATTTGTTCGTTAATGAATGAGTAATGCTTGTCAATCAATGTGTCAGTAAAATGACAACGACACGTGTGATTAGTGATTATTGATTAATACCCAACGATTAAATGACAAACAGTATTTTTCTGATAATTTATTTAAAAATAAAATACCCAGTTGATATAATAAAATCAACAGACTCATAATATTGCTAATAATAAAAACTCTTGATGTAAAAATATATCCATGACTATACATAAAAAACTTTCACATCGATATATAATTAATTACAAAAATTAAAAAAAAACTTTAAGTTCAATGCAATTTATATTTTTTATGATATTCTTCTTCTTTTTAATTTGATTTTTATGTTAATTTAAATAATTAAATAATATTACAAGTTTAAATATAGTAGTAGTTGCTTGTTACATTTTGAAGTTTAAAGTTGTAATCGTAAAGCATTCAGGCGATGATAGGTAAATGCATTTTAGCCTGAGTAAATATTCGAGACTCTGTTAGTATTTTTTTTTTTTTTTATAAAACAATTTCATGTATACATGAAGACTAATAAAATATGTAACATGGGTGAAATGTATTCATGCACCAAAAACACTGAGTTTATATATTATTTTTTTTGTTCCCTTTAACAATATGAGTTGTTCCCCTTTAACCGCAAATATACAACTCTACACATCTTTAAAAAAAAATAAAAAAAAAAAAACGGTGCTGCTGAAGAAGAAGAAGCCCTCGTCAAGAATGATCCAGGGTTAGCTTTAAAAATTCCACATCTGTGGGGACATGTTTTATATTCTTAATAGAAATAAAAATAAAGAAAAAATATTTAAAAAGAAGTAAAAAAAAAAAAATCTATATAAGGTGTATAGTAGCATCAATGTTCCACACGTCCATTGGGGATTTTTCGTTTGTTCAAATAGTGAGGGGTTGTTGAAGAGCTTTGAAAGAAAAAAATTATATAAAAAGAACTTTTTGGCTGAGTGTAAAAACAAAATAGAACAAAAAAAAAAAAAAAACATAGAAACGATAGACGTGTGTATGTTTTAGAGGGTAGGAATAAATAAAAAGGGAGAACCAATAACGAATCTTGGAAGCCAAGTGTGTTGAAGTAAATAAAGTAAAGCAAAGTATGTCGTTGAAATGAGAAGAAAAAAAATAATGATAATGATTTTTAAAAAAAATATATAACAACAACAACAACAACAACAACAATAAAAAAAAAGAAGAAAAAAAAAAAAATGGTACAAAGCCATTGGGCAAAAGTTTTCGTTTGGGGAGATTCGGTTCTGATTTATCCGATGAGTTGCCTTTCAGTAGACGAAAAAAAAAAAAAAACTAAGAATTGACCCTCGAAAACGTCGGAAATTCTTGGAGGGTCTTAAAACACCAGTTGTATATACGTGCCTTAATAAAATAGTAAAAAAAATATTTAAAATAGAAAAAAAACGGTTGGGGGAGTTGAAAAATATAAATAAAAAGCTCTTGAAATTGTTTTTTTTTTTTTGCCTGTTTATTAGGCCGGATAAATCAGAAATAATGATTATTAAATAATTGATTTAATGCGACTATTTGGTAAATTTTGGGGGGATTTAACTTGGGGTGATTTCAATGCTGAATAACGTTGTTCTATGTTGTTTAAGAGTTGAATTGTGTGAGGGTTGTTTTTATGGCTAAATGTGGGTGTAGACTGTTGTGACTAGTGAGAGATGAAAAGTGTTTATACAGATGCTATAGTTAATTGTTTCTTTACACAATTACATGTTTAACTAAAAATTAGTTTTTTTGTTTAAATAAAATAATAAAAAAAATTGTTATTATGATTGTTATTTTATTATTATTTTTTTATCTCAAGTTTTATCTATAGTCTCTCTACTTTTATTCAATTTTTTTTCTTTTTTTTCATTTGTATTTTGAGGTCATATTAGAGCCTGGATTATTTATCAAGCACCAAGGAAAATAAATGGTTCTAGACCGATAGTAGGACAGCTTGAAACCACTAATCCATTGAGCTTTTTTCGTGGTCTTGATCTGCACGGTGAATCTTGTCAGTTCTCGTCTCACACATACTCTTTTGGATAGAAAAAAAAATAATAAAAAAAATTCCCCTTTTTTTATTTCATTTGAGAACAACTTTGAGGTGAATATCGATTTTAAATACTCGAATGAAAAATTTATAATCAAAAAGGGAGGAAAAAATAAAAGTTTGGATGAAAAAATTTATGCTCAATGGGGATGACTCGTTTCAAGATAATGTAAGCTACCGATATATATAAAAAATATTTTATTCAAGTTTTAAAACTTTTTTTTAAAAAAAACCACTTGTAATATTATATTTTTTTTATGTTAAAAATCAATGGAATATATATAAAAATAATCTAATAAATTTTCAATTAAATTAATGCTACTAATAAAAATATTTTACTTTTCAAATCGAATGATAAAATATTCATCACGTGTATAGAAAATAAAATAGCTATATGTATTGCAAAAAGATATTAGAAAAGTTATATATATTTTTGAAAAGATAATTCATGATTTAGCATATGGAATGTAAAGGTGGTTTCGGGTATTAGGGTAAAAGAAGCAAAAAAAAAAAAAAAGATAAAAAAATTTACGTGAAAAGGCGCGACCAATGCATCATCGAGACGATGTGAATACGTGAGTAGCATACATTGGTAAATATACATGAATACCATGTACATATACCGATATAGAAAAATAAAAATATAAAAAAAAAAAAATGCGAAATGTACATATGGGCGTTTTAGCTGCTTGCTATGTACGAGATAAAACTGGTAAATCTACGAGGCCACATTTTGTGTGCGTTCATCGTCGCAACCTATCCATGCCCTCATACAAATATTTACAGATACATATACTACTTTATTAATCTTCATAAAAATACATACATATATTATTTAAAATTTATTAATAAATTAATTCATGGTCAATCAATTTTAAATTATAAAAAAAAAAGCAAAAAAACTAAAACTTGTTTTTTTTTTTTTTCTTTTTTATTATCATAAGTTATGATAAAAAAAAAAAAATGATTCATAAGTTATTCATAGCTATAATAAGCAATTATAATTTGCTTTTTTATATAATAATTTTTTTTTTTAATTATTAAATGTTGTTCAAGAGAAAAAAAAATTTCATTAGGTAATAGTAGTTTAATTTATATTTTTTAATATGTGCAAATTTTTTTGCTTGTAATACTATGTTATTATATGAGTATAAAAAAATTATTTAAATATTTAATTCAAGTATATTATTGTAGTTAATTGTTGGTTTACACAGACATGTAAGTGTATTTATGAATGAAGCAATATAGCGACAAGTTTTTGATGACAAGCATGACTCTGTTTGGAGTGATTGTGACGGAAAAGCGTGAAGGGTTCTGTTTATACACCATGAACCATTAAATACAAGTAAATGTCGACAGGGTCATGTTGATAATATTTATACTTAGTATATTAACATTATCAATATACATATATGCATGAATTAAACACTTGTAACTGTCAAGGAAAATATAATTTACAAAATATTGTTAAATTAAATTAAAATGTTTTAACAACGAAAAAAGTTGATTAAAATAAAAAAATATCCATCAGTAAAAAAGATGAATATTGTTCATTTTTTGCTGGAGTTTAAAAGCATCAATGCAAAAAAAAATCAGATGAAAAAGTTTATTTTTAAATGTAGGATGAAATTATTAAATTATAATATTTTTTTCTTTTGCCACTATGATCTGTAAATTGTAGAAAGTTTCTTTCAGATTTTTTATTTCATTATAAAATTTTTATTGCAGTTTATATATAGCTGTATATTTATTACGCGTTTATGACAATAGTAATATTTAAATTTCTTCTAGAAATATATACATATATTGTCACGATTGTAAGAAAAAAAAAAAATGATAAAAAAATCTGCTGAGACAAGCATTATTTACACAGTGTCCTGGTGTTATTTGCGATGGACAGTGTATAACTGGCACAAATGGTACAGATATCAAGTGTTTGCAGAAATAAAAAAAAAAAAAAAAAAAATTAATNAAAAGAATCAAAAGAGAGAGCTAACATATATAAAAGACATATCCATGAAAAGTCTCTTGGTCACCAAGTACAACGACAGACAAAAGCCTCTTTTGCAATTTAGATAAAGCTATATATTATTTTTTTATTTAAAAAAATAATATTATAATAAAATTTATATATTATAAATAAAATATACAATCAACCTACGCATTATAATATTGATTACATATAAAAATAATAATTTATTATTATTTATATTTTATTGTTTAGTGGTTGAGCCAGAGCAAGATCAGATCACCTACGCATTTATGCACATTTACTGTAACTGTACTTGATTCTAGATTGTTAGTTGTCTATTTTATAATGCAAAATATATATATGAATCATAAAAATAGTTATTTTACAATGTACAGAACCGTTAAACTTTGTTATCTTTGGTAGTTAAACTTATTTTTTTATAAAAAAAAAAAGAAAAAGACATATTTTTTATTTATTTTTTTATCTATGTTTTGTGTGATTCGCATATGGATGCATGGAAGATTGTGTTACAGCGAAATTTATGATATTGAATAGCTAGTAAAAGTTTGATATCATTTTAAAAATAGTTGTAAAAAAAATAAATAAATATATAACACAACAGCTGGGCTCAGAAAATTGATCAGTCCCTTCAGCGTTATTTTTTTTTTTAAAGGTATTTTTATTTTATCTAATAAATATAAAATGGATGATAAAAATTGATCGATTTTTTTTAGAATTTTTATCTTTGATTGTTGTTTATTTTAAAAATTAAATAATCTATATTATTTTGATTGATTTTAAATAATCCACACCCTGAGGAGAAAGAAAATATAGACCGAGAAAAAAAAAAATAAATAAATGAAAAGAGTAAAAAAAAAAGCTGATCGAAGAATTGTCGAGACTTAAAAATCAATCATGCAATTTTTGTGTTTGTTTATTTAAATTAGAATCGTGGGTGACCAAAGTAAACAGGTATTATTGAACGTACATGTTTGACGATAGTAAACAGTACGATAAAAAAAAAAATTCTTTTATCAAAATAAGTTAAAAAGAAAAGCCATCATTTCACAGAATTTGAAAATAAAATAAAAAAATAATATTTACATTAAATTGTCATATATATATTTTGACTTTCCAATTAAATATGTTGAATTTTATTCAAAAAAAAAAATATATAAAAAGTAAAAACGAATGAATAAAAATATGAAAAATAAAATAATCAATTTTAAAAAATAATAAACTCAACGTTATTGTGTGTTGAATATATTTTTTTTTCTATTGTATTATTTATACTAACAGAGTTGACTGCCTGAAGCTATCTACAGTAGATTATTTAAAACATGAAAAAACTAAAAACTAATAAAATTCAGTTTACTGTATAGTGAAAAAAAAAAAATTAAATTTTATTAAAAAATAAAATAAATAAAATATAAATGAAATAAAATTTTATGTGGCTTGGAATATATGCAAATGTTAATAGTAATATATTCAAACAGTATATTTAAATGATTTTGTAAAAAGCACTTACCCATTTTTTCATTGACACCAATCAAGCCAGATACATTTGGAGCGCGACAAAAGTTGTCCTCAATTAACCCAATCACGCCCACATTGAACTCACTCACTCTGTAACAAATAGCAATGATATACAAATTAATGAAATTTAATAAACTGTAAATTAAACATTTTTTTATACATTAATAAATTTATATTTTATAAAATTAGCTTGTAAAATTAACTCAAAATAATTTACAATTTTTATAAAGCGTAAAATTTACGTATCAAGTATAAATTTTTACCGTTGATTTTTTAATGTTTTAATTAACTTTTAAAAATTCAAAAAAGTATATTTATTTTTCATACATCTTGCCAATTGTTTCACCACAATTCCAATGAATCAAAATCATTTCAAGCTGCATTGAATGCAAACCAATAAATTTTGAATTTTTCATTTTATTTATTTCTTTGTGTATTTGTTTTTTCTTCTTAAAATTTTTATTTATTTTCTTTTTATAATTGTAGAACTGACATTTAAAATTTATACAGTATGTTGTATCAATAGAGCATTGCGATTTGGCAAAATTCCAAGCCGATTAACGCGTAAGACATGAATCGGCTTGGATAGAACGATTGAGAATCGAGCAAAATACAAGAGAGAGAAATTGTATACAGAGTATTTGGAGAATATTGGTCTGTTGATGTGGTTGATTCACACTGAGTGCATTGCGTCGAGAGAAACGTGAACAGATAGGATTAAGCCAAATACTAATACCCTATTCGATAAACTATCAATGTACTGTATTGTGACATTCTCCAAGTTGCTAATAGATCCAGAATTGAATTTATCTCTCATACTCCAATTGAAATGTTAAATTATTAATCATTAAACTAGTTTTCATCAAGTTTGACATAATCCATCAATTCATATTCACTTAAATTACTTATCTTTCATACTTCAATTATATTTTTTTAAAAGTAATTAGTCAATATTGGCTTTTGATAAAATGATCAAAAAAAAAAAATGTAAAACTATTTTTTTTAATTCTCATCTTTTCTTTATCTTTTACATTTAGATCCAATCTTTATTGATATTAATATTATTTAAATTTCAAACGAAAACGTGTATTTTATTTCTACGAATAAAGTTAATTGCAAAAAACTTATCGAAAGATGAAAAAAAAAAGATCAGACATTTGATAATTTTCGAAACTAATTACTTAACTTGAATAAAATATGATAATAAAAAAAAAAGCATCTAATTTATTGCTAGTTATCAATTTAATCAAACGTAAATTAATATTTTTCTGAATTAAAAAAAATATTTCAATTACTAATTTTTTTGCTAAAAAACAAAAAATACTTAAAAATCAATTTTTCAATGATAAATATTTCACGTATTAATTAATGAATGAATAAAAAAATTTATGCTAATAAATGCTAACGCAAAGTAGTGATAAAAATAAAAATATTAATAAATTTAAGCTTAAAGAGTGGTGTAGCAGTAAAATCAGAGCAATTGACACATCGATTGACAGATTAAGTACAACTTGATTACAAGCAGTTGAATATTATCAACGTGTTGGAATATCGGATGGCCTCGAGATTGTCAAGTGTCTATATAGATAAATAAATTTTAGTGTCTAGGGGGGCTTCGTGGGATGTTGTATATAGTATCTACATAGGAGGGGTGATACTGATGGTGATGGTAGTGATGGTATTAGTGGTAGTAAAAGGGCAAAAGCGAGAAAGTCTACACCACAAGGGTGATATATATTTATAAAAGCGGAACTGAAGCCTCTACCTCGTTTCTCTAATGCTTCTCCACCTCTATTATCGTAGTTTCCGATCATGAAGCCCGTTTACATCACCACCCACAACCACCTACTTTTCATTGACGCTTGTGTTAATAACAAAGACAGATATAAAGTTACAAAAAAAAAAAAAATAAAAATAAATACGTTCAACGAAAAAGTAGATTCACCCTTCAGTATTTTTGTGTGCACATTTTGTCACACTCTTTTTTTACCCTTATTACTTTTCTTTTATATGTAATCATTATGTAGTTTCTCTGTGGAAAAATAATGGGCTTCAAGCCAAAATATCACCCGTACTATCACGTAAATTTTACCATCTGCAGGATGCTCATCTTTTACTCGCATCGTATAATAAAATGAATGATCCTTAAATGTCGTTAAGAACACATTTAAAAAATTTTTTCAAATTATCTATATACTATAAAGTAGAAAATTTATTTTGATATGTGTCACATTAATTATTGTAGATAAGTGTTAATTCAACTTTAAATAAATAAAAAATGGATCATCAATTTTACATATTTAACCAACGAAATTTTATGTACCGATATGGATTTGTATACAGCCTATAATTTGGAACAAATATAGTAATTGACAAACGAAATATAAAAATAAATACCATGTGTAGCATAATGTTTATTTCACTCAAAAATAATCGATGGATATTTTTTTTTTATTCAACAAAAAACTCACTGAGCTTTTACTGAATTAAACACAAATAAACATCTTTAAATAAATTTATTAATGATAATTACTTGGCATTCGAGCTATCATAATTACAAATATAATAAAATATAAATAAAATATATTTAAACAAACTTTAACTAAGTATTCTACTTTGACCGAATTTCAAGAATTATTATTCTTTTATTTCTCCAACTTTGTACAACTTTTTTCTTGGTATATTATTAGCAATTATAATTTGAAAATTTACAAAATGTCGAGTACAAATTTAGCATGAAATAATAATGTTAAATTAGCTAAACTATAAAACAATAATAATCATTTATTGAAATAATAATGAATTATGATTAATATAGATTTTTACAAAAATAATAATGATAAAAATAAAATTTATTTACATGGGTTAGCATTTATTATTTTGATGTTATCTTGAGTCGTTGACCCTTCTATTTCCAAGTATGTATGATCGAACTGGTTGTTGAATTATACACCAAAGTATATTCATGGAAATATACATAGACCGTTTTAGTATATTTGTGGAGTATGTGCATGTATGAATTTAATACATTTATATGCACTGTCATATATATAAAAAGTGAGGAAGAAAGATAAAGCAAGGGAATATGTATTTTCAACTCTAGATGTTTGCAGTTTTTTTTTTACCATACATTTAGTTCTTCAATCTTAGCATTTGCGATGGTATTATACAGAGGGGTTTATATATAGTTTGCTGATGTGGTGCATAAACGACAGATTGAATAAAAAAAAAAAAAATATATAAATAAATGTATCAAGTACCTGGTCTAGAACGTTGAACGTTATAACAGCATGCTTTTGTAACCTAGCTTAGCAAGAAGCTTATATACTTTGTGTATGCTTGATATTGATATAGATACAGATATTTTGAGTCTCAGCAAAATGATAATAAACGCAAGCTTTTACGATCTAAAGAGTCTACCATTCAGCTAGTTTTCTCTCAACTCGAGAGACACATACACACACTGAGATTTATACAGCCATCAACAAAAATAACATTTCAAAATAAATATTATATTAAAAATATACTTTGATATAGGCAATTGCCTAAAGCAAATATTTTTTTGTCATTAAAATTAGCAGTCATGTATGAATCAATTTTTTAAAAAAATATTATTATTATCATAATATTCTCTACTAGGAAAAAGAGAAAAAAAAAATAAAAAAAATTAGAATTTAGTTGTCGAGTAGATAATGGTACAGAAAAAGATGAAAAAAAAAAAAAAGTTGAAAAGAAAGAAAATAGTAGACGATGTTGTCTAGTTACGCAGAAAATTGTAAGAGGGGTTGGTTGGCAGCCAAGGAGATTGAGCTCACCGGAAGGGTAAACACAACTGTAGTCGTTCCATTGGAAAATCGCACGTGATCTTTCCCGATGGCTGCCAAGATACCAAAGCTCTGTACTGACTTGAGTGCCCGTTTACTTTTCTCACTTTTTTTGTTCTTTCTCATTGTTGTTTTTTTTTTACTTTATTTTTTTCTACATCATCTTCTTCTTCTTGCTCTCAAGGAGGATTCTTCATTGACTTGAAGTGCGTTCACTTTATATACCTCTATAGCGTGAGTACTCAACACTCAAGTACATCCAAGACATGCCAACCAACTAGTATACTGATATTTCTGTAAATCACGAAGCTTCTTAAGAAGCGCACGCGTCCACTCATATATCTTCATTTGTGACCACTTGGACAATTCCATCAGGCAAGTACATAAAGCAAAAAAAGAAAAAAAAAAAGCAATACGTATGTTCATACGTATTGCTTTTTATTCTTTTACATTTAATTCGCTCGTAAATGTAAATCAAACTAAACACTGATTTATTTATATTTTTTTTTATTATTAACCATCAATTATTGTTAATTATTTTTATTATAAATATATTTTTTTAATGTATAAATAAATATACAACAAAAATTCGTCAAATAGTAAAATTGAAAAAAATAAAAATAAAAATACTTTAAATTAAATTTTAAAACTTTTAGGATAATTATATTCTTGAAACTTGGATTATATTACATTAATCACATAATCACTGTAAATTATATGAATTGTTTTATTCAAGTTTTACATGTCTAAATGTTGTGTGTAAAAAAAAAAATAAAGAAAATAATAATAATAATAATAATAATAATAATTAAAGCTATGTGACTGCAAATTTGCGATAATCCTAAAAAAATATTATCGGCTTATGAATGTCGTAGAGTGTGGCAAAAAGTAAGAATATATATATGAATAATAAAGTGTATGTGTAATTGTGTATGTGGAGAAGATGAGCCCTTGCAACGTGGTGACGATTAGACCATAGTACAAACCTGAAAAGCGTTCTCAGTGCCAAGTCACTAATTACTTTAGTTTTAATACCCCCAAGCATTATACAAAATATTTTTTTTTTTCCTTTTTTTTGTTCATATATACCTCCCTATTTTTATTCTTCTCGCGAAAAAAAAAAAAAAAATTATATTTAATCATTTTTATGTGCTTAGCCTGCTTGTCTTTGTCACTATATATTTAAAAACTTTATTTAAAAATTTATGTTCTTATATAATTTCTATTTTTTTAAAAAACAAAAATTTAATATGAAAAACATAAAAAAAAAAATTTTAAGTACCTTGTTAAACTTGTGCAGATGTTCTTCAAAAATAAAAATTCAATTTTTTTATTTTTTCCATCCTCGTGATTTTATAATGTTTAATATTTTTTTTTTTTTAATTTTCAAATTTTCACTTCAGAACAAAATACTTGAATTTATATATTTTTTTTAAATTATTTTTTTATCAATATCAGTTATTGACAATTCAAATAAATATCAAGTGTCAACAATCAAATAAAAAACTGCATTTCAGACAGTATTAAATCAATTTTAAACTTTTTTATATTTCAATCAAATTTTCGTGATTTTTTTAACTTTATTTTTTATTAATTTTTTCCTTCGAGATTTTTTATCATTTTATTATTACTATTATTATCATTATTTTATTCAATTCTACTTTATCATCTTCAACGGAAATTGATAGGAAAAGAAGGCTAGGCAAAAATGAATATTGAATTCGATTCTGAACGCAATGTCAGGAAGAATGAGAAGAAGGCTTGGTGTGTGTGTATGTGTTTGCATATAAATGTATGGGTTTAATAAAAAAAAAAAAAAAGACATTTGTAGACGGCAACCATCTCGAGAAATAAGGTAGAATTTTGTATATATAGGTATATTTAAATAATGTAGAATAGCTTTTGAAAATGATAAGAGATATGAATCGCAGATGATAGGTTAGTGGAACTGAGAGATGCAAGTTACAACTTGAAAACCAAATTTATAAAGGATTACTGTATATCATAGCTTATTTTGCAAATGTATGCATGTTTATATATATATGTAAATTTTATAAAATGAAATAACAAATAGTTGTTATAATATTTTAAAAGAGAAAGAGAGAAAGACACACGTCAAACAAAATTATATATATACAAAACTTTGTCATGCAGTAAATTTTCAATATTCAAGTATGTCAAATTGAAACTCAATTTTCCAACAAAATTATACATTATTATGATAAATATTATATAATTTATATTTTCATTACTCTACAAAAGCTAATTATATTTTCCACCTCAAAATATTATATAAAATAATTACATTTATAGAAATGAATATTTTTTTTCCAATTTTATATATACATTTTAATTAACTTTGTATAAAAATGAATTCAATTTTTTATATATTTCAATAAAAAGTTAATAAAAAATTTAAATATACTTTTGAAAATATTAAATTCAATTTATGTAAAGTTAGTTATCAATAATTTAACCTGAATATTCATGAAATTAATTTTTCATCTTACAACAACAACATGACATAAAATTTTAAATAAACACAACATGAATTAATTTTATTGATTGAAATATATTAAATGTATTTTTTAAATATTCATTCGATGGACAAACTGATTTAGCAATTTGTATAAATTCAATTTTACATTTAATAAAAAAAAAATTAAAAATCAAACAAACATGAATTTTTTTTTTTTGGTATAAATTCTGTTCATTAAATTCATCTGAAAATTTGTGTGTCGTGTAAAAAATCACTTGTAAAAATCGATGATAGAAAATAAGCTAGAGTAAAAGGAAAAACGGCGACGATATTATGTACATACAGAAAGAGAGAGAATAAAAACTATGAGAGAGAGAGAAACACGAGCGGGAAATGAGAAAGCCCAACAAGAAGAAATAAAAAAAAATAATTTTAAAAGCAGAAAGAAAGAAAGAAAGAAAAAAAAAAAAAAAATTGTCATCCTCTCACAGAGAGTAGTAGTACTCAGAGTGAGGTGTGAGAGATAAATTGAGGGTTCGATAATCGAAGACGAGGTCCCAGAAGAGACCGTTCGACCGACTCGTACGTAATTAAATTCCTAGCACGCTCGACATCTCATCCTCACAAAAAAAAAAAAACGACCATAAGAGAGATGCTAGATGAGAAATATATAGTTAGATAAAATAGGATATATATATGTGTGTCGATGAGAGTACAAGAACTACTTTTGTGGCACATCTTGCTCTTCAGACATACAATGAGATTGGCAAGTTGCTCTTGGCTTGATGTGTCTGAGTTTTCAAAGAGTCAAGAAGAAGAAGAAGAAGAAGTTGGATCACTCAAACCATATAACACAAGCAAAAATATCCCTCGAGAGATATCGACATAAAATAAAAGAAAAATGTCCGACAAATTTCCTTTTTTTTTTATTTCTTTTTTCATCTTGAATATGCTAAAATTACTTTTCCATTATTATTTCATAACACTCAATCATCACTTTCTTAATTTATTTTATTATTTTTCTTTCATTTATACACTAACTGTGGATTTTATATATTTTTTTTTTTTTCTTTTAATATTTTATCTTCGCTTGCCTCTTTGTATACTATGCTTTTTTTTATTTCAAATTTACTCAGTGTATTTGTGAATTCACGCATCAATAGATATCAATATTCTCGTGTACGAAAAAATGCCGGGTCAGATCTCTTGGGAGAAATGAAAATGGTAAAAGACTGAGAAAAATAAAAAAGACAAAAAAAATTTATCAATGTTGAGAAAGGAATCTTTAAGTTACAAAACTAAAAAAGCAAAATATTATTTTTCTTTTTTTTTATCAATGGATTTTTATACTGACATATTTTTTTATATCACTTTGTTTATTTGTTGTTGTCACATATTTGGATATGAGCTTTTTTTTTTTTTGTTCTATTTTTTGTCCTAGTATCTTTGTATGTCATTTTTATTTTAGTGTTATTTGTTTTCACATTACGTCCAGTATGTTGAATTTTTTTAACATTTTTTTTTTTTGTTCAATATTCTTTGTTTCTCTGTGAGGCAAATGGTACACACATTTTTTCATTTTATGTGGCACTTCAACATTTATAAATGCCTCCATAGGAAAGCCCAATTCTTCTGTACTCATTCGTTGTTGTATATATAAATATATATAATATACTGTGCACTCTTTACGAGTAATCGAAAATAAGAAAAATCAAGAGGAGCTTGATTAATGGACTTCTTGTTGGTTAAATGTCTAGGTAGCTTGAGGAATGTTGCAGAAACAGTATGGAATGAAAAAAAAAGGGTTAAATATATATAAATAAAAAGAAAAAAAAATAAAACTATTATAAAAAGGACAATACATTCGCTTCACTTCGTTCTGAAGACTTTTTATTCGTTCAATCATTAACTGAACGAATTAAATGTCAAAATAATTGAAATTAAATTTTAAAAATTTTTACGACACTTGTATTTTGGTCTAGTTTAAATACTAGAAGCATATATTTTTATGAAATTTTAGATTTTTAAACCATCAAGATCTCTAGGCAATTTTTGACATATTTTTTTGACTTAATTTTTCAAGACTTTTACTCGAAACAAAAGTGTACTTTTCCTGTCGATTTTTCATCTCGTAAATAAAAATAAAATATTATACACTTTTGTAGTAACAGTAATGCTCAGAAATACGCTCGATTAATTGCAACCACCATCCTTTCCTATAACTACCTCACTACCTCTCGAGTTCTCTTCATATATTTTTTATTTTTTAACATTTTTTTTTTTTTTCCACAACGGTTATTGCATGGTTTGCAGTTAAAATTATCCACAATAATAAATCTTGAATAAAAAAATACCACTACCTGTTCTAAAAATACTGGGAAAAAAGAAAAATTATATTTTTTCTCCTTTTTCTTTCTCATAATTAAAAGAGACATATGAAAAAAAAAATATATATAAATAAAGAAAAATAAAAATAAATAACTGAGGGTAAAAATTAGCATTTGTTCAAGTTAAATTTGTTGAAAAAAAAAAAAAAAGAAAATTTAAAATAAACTTACGAATATATATTATGCTATTTCAAAAACACACTGTTTCTAAATTGGTTCGTATAAATACATATATATAAATGAGAACTAAATTTATAAATTATATTTTAAAATAATAATATTAACGATAAATTTGTTTACGTCACTTGATAATAAATGGTTGAGTAATTTAATAAACTTTGTACATTATAAACTATGACAGTTTAATTAATGGTTTAAATATTTTTTCTCTTTTGCAGAAAAACAAAAAAAAAGAACAACAAACAAGGTGATGTGCGCATACTAAAAAGGTAAAATAAAAATTTATATTTTATAAAATTATTTAAAAAAAAAAATGAATTAATAAACAAGTGGGATAATAAAAATGTGGCTTAATTGACAGTCAATGGTGTCGTTGTTGAGTGAGAAAAATAATGGTGTATTAATGTCACTGGATTCGTAAATTTATGAGTTAAATCGAGGGTAGTGTAGAAATGTACAAGATTTATATTTATTTTGGTGTTTGAGAAAATTGCTTGTAGCCGATAACAAATAGCCATTTATAAATCTCGATATATAAAATCAAGTAATAATAATAAAACGACAAAAAAATAACGACTAAAACTTTAACTATATTTCAAAAAAAAACTATCCACACTCAGATTAAATAGATAAACTTTAATATTATCTGTATCATCATCCCCTTGACATATCAATATATTTTTAACATTCAATTTTATATATTTAATCGTAAAATTTTATTTCGTAACTGTGATACAAATATATATTTCAAAATTCAAAGTTTTTGCTGACGAAAAAAAATCTCATTTTTGTGCTTGTATTATTTAAAAAATAAAAAATATATATGATGATTTACTGGCTATAAAATGAGTCAGTTGATTTGCTGATGTAACAACTTATCACTCTTGAAGAGTCAATGGTAAATTGACATCCGGCAGTTAACAATTTACTCAGTAAATAATTTTTCGTATCTGATTCTTGACTGTTGTATTCTGTTAGTCTTATATAAATTTATTGCAGGTTACGAGTTTACATCAGTGATCTCAATGGGTATTGCTGTATCCGTTTATCAATGACTCCAACGAGGCGTAACGGTAGCTCGTTAGTTTGTCCATGAACGACGATCTAATGTCAATGTTCTCACTCAACTACATTTGCTCTCAAAAGAATTACTTTTTATGTAGTAATCTTACTTTTCTTACATCAATGAAAGGAAAAGATTTAAAAAAAAATACAAAACGAATGTTTAAAGTTGTTGAAGCTTTATCTCCTTCTTCTTCTTCTTCTTTTTCTTCTTCAAGTGACAAATAGATTTCAAAAAAATTTATTTATTACTTAGTGAATTTAATGATCCCCATTGTGTCGAATTTCTTTTTCATTTAAATTTTTCAAATGTTATCTTTTTCGGGTTATCATGAAAATGATACTCATAATTTTTTAGTCGATTGATAAATTTTTTCTTTGCTATAATCCATCAAGAGACTTGAACAGTTTAAATTTTTTTAAAAATATTATCAGTGTGGGTTTTAATTTTTTGTTTTTATATTTTTAGGAGCTATGATCATTCTTCTGAAGAGTTCAGTAAATTCAATAATAACAGCACTTCGACTGTGTAAAACAATGCGATGAAGATATCCGGAGAAGCAAGCGTACCCCTGCTGGGTGCAGTTGCACCACGCTGTGTTGTTAAACAAGCCACGGTCAAAAGATGTGTTGCAGCATTACTTCTAGTATCAGTTGCGAGTATATTTTATTATACACACTATGTTATCAGCAATCCACTATCAAGGTAAGATTAAATATCGAATAAATTTGTATAAATTATTCAAACCATCCTTTTTTTTTTTTTCCCTCAAAATAATTAATCAATTTTATAATTTTTAAATATCAATTTATCATTCTACCTCTTGAAATTTTTATAAATAAAACAACGAGTCATCAAACTACATAAATACATGTTTATCATAAAATTTTAACCAGTCAAAATTAATTAATAATCATGCAATATTATCAAAGCTTAATTTTATAAATTCAATAGAACAAAATACATAATGTATTTATCGATTAAACTATATATCTTCTTTGAAGATTAAATTTTGAAAAAAAAATTGAATAAAAATTTATCGGTATTATGTTGATAGTTGTAAAGGTAGTTTTAGTTTATTATATACTGAAAATTATTCAACAACTGACGAGACATTAATATCAAAGTTCTTTAGTTCATAGACTTTGATAGGTAAATTGTATAGGGTTTATGCGGTAAATTTGTTTTTGTATATCACATGAGTAGTCATATATCTCTAAAAACAAAAATGACAAACCTTCATGGTTGTCGTCGTTATACTGGCTCTTGGCATTTTTGGTGAAAATAAGCTTTAACCAAGCACCAACACTGTATACTGGACATTGAAAGTGGCTTGTGTGTTGGTGGTTTAAAATCTCTCGCGAGTCATAGTAAAGTTTTAGTTAACAAACTGGTGAATTCATAGCAAACCAGGTCATTTAGGGTAACGAGTTGGTATAGCCCTTGGTATATACACTGCAAAATGGGAGATTGAAAATTATCAAAAGAGGCTTCTCTATGAAAAGCCAACTCAAACCCTCATATATATAGCTTTACTTTATTTCAATGAACGTTAAATTATAGCTACGCTATTGTGTTTCATCAACGAAATTTATTAATATTTTATATATATATTTGTGGGCAAAATTTTATTGTATTATTTTTTATATTCTTTATTATTTTAGGTTTAATTGCACGTAATTATACTGAATAATTAACCCTTTCAACTTTCAAGTATGCTTTAAAAAAATATTTATATATATTCTACTTTGTAAAATAGATAAAAATAAAAAATAAAATACCTTTATTTATTTTCGTTTTGTATTTAAATATTATTAAACAAATATAAATTTACAAATATGAAAATTTCAAACGTGTGTTATATACTTGAAATAAAATACAAATATATAAAATAATTTGAAATACTAGAGAGATACTATTTCTCTCGATAGAACTTGAAGAAGTTTGCCAACTCAGCAAATTGCAAGTACACAGTATCTCACTCATGAAAGTAAGTTCAATTTAAATCAGGATATACATTTCCTTAGTGAAATGACTTTGGGTCCAATTACAATTTTATCAAGAGAAAAAATTATCGAGAGAAATGTTGAATGGTTGTTCAATTTAAAGGGCCTTTTCTCAATGCAATTTTCCATATACATAAAAAAAATTAATGAAGGTTTATATATCTGGATAGGATGAAATAGTTTGTGTAAAGTTAAGTGAAGAACTAGATGAAGGAGAATTTTGTTGGTTAAAATATATAGTCAAGTAGTTTAGAGACCATGCTTAATTAAAGAAGACATACAACTGTGCAAGGATTCAACCTTAATCTATATTCAAAATGCTTCACATTTATGATGACCCAGTGCGCGAACCAATCTTGGGTCTTAAGATATAATCAGAAAAGGCGTGGAAAGTTTCTTCATGATAAACTGCTTCTTCTTCTACTTCTCCTCAACATATATTTCTTACAACCAGAATTCAAAGAAGGTTCACCAAAAACTTTGCACTTACCAACATCTAAACCTAACCTCTCTTCTTTTTTTTATTTATCCTTTTTATTTTTTTATATAAAAAAAAAAAAAGCTGTATATTTTGAAAGCACGTTTCATCTTGTACCCTGCCCTTTTTTTTTTTTTCATACAAAGTTTATATATAATAATTTTCTAACAGACATTAAAGTTTACCTTTTTTTTTTTCTTTTATTTATTATAACAACTTTTTTTTTTTTTATAAATAAATTTAACTTTGTAATTTAAATTACAATAAATTTTATAATATAATTTATAAAAATAAAATTTAATTTAATTTTTTTATTATTGTATAATAATATTTTACGAAATGAAAATTATTGTTATATCATATATTGCAATCTTGGATATAAGAGAGAATAAGTTTAAAATATAAAACCGGATGTTTGTCACACGCTCAATCATCGTTAATTCAAAGTTTCGTGCGACATCATACTAAAACTTACCGGTGTAATATTATATGTATATACAAAATACATACATGCACTTCTCTTTTGATGATTTGTGTCGGTTCATTGTCCCCTTATGGTCCAAATAAAAATGAATATTTTTCATCATGTATATACACTCAAAATATATATATAAGTATTTTTTATATTTTTTATTTTCATTGTGATAACAAATGTCTGGTTTTGCCACATAAATATAATAAAAAAAAAATATATTTAACTGTCTGTGAATTAGTCTGTCCTCTTCTTTCAGTAGATTAAAAAATAAATAAAATTATGATAAAGTTTTTGATGGTGATTGTCAAAAAGTAAACGGTTAAATTATTCTGGATATTAAAGATGAGTAAAATATAAATGTCATATTGGAAAATGATAAAATTTTTTTGAAATAAAAATTAAACTTTGATTGTAAAATTAAATTTAAAATGAGAGAAAACACTAGTTGCGTTTATAAATTATTGGGCAATGTATGATGTTACAGTGGTGTATAAAATAAAATTTAAAATTTAAGTTAATGTTTTGTTATAAATACATATACATTTTGCAACAAAATGAGTATCATGTTACTACACGCCCTACAATAACAGTTGAACGAGCATTACTCTTAGACAATCCTTAAATTTCAAAACAATTAAAACAAACTTTTAAATAAACTTTTTACATTTCAAAAATTTTAATTTATAAAGTTTTAAACTTTAATTAAATATACTTGATATACATTATCAGATTTTCATTTATTTAATGTTAAATTTATCATAATTGTCAAAATTTTATGTTATGATTTTGTCAAAACTTTTTTTATTATTATTATTATTTTTGCCAATTGTAATTTGAGTTTTATATATGGATTGTTAAATTTATTTTGAATAATAGTTCAACAAAATTTCTACGATTTGAACAGTGGTAAATTTTCAGTTCCAGTTGAGGTCGTGTATATGTTACGAGATGGGTCACAGGTTGTGAATGTTATCGCTTTGCGTAAACATTAATATGCATATCGTTTACATATATCCAATACAACTTTTTTTTTTTTTTTGTTTTATCAAAATAGCGCTTGCAATTTGACAGATAAAAAAAAATTGTTCGTTTGATTTTTTTTACAAATAACGGATTTATTTAAAAAATATATGTATTTAATTTTTTTTGTTTGTCAACTAGGGTAGAATTTGATGTTGACTTTCAAGCTTTCATCTGCGTTGAATGACAATCAAACAGAAAAAAAATTAAACCCGGTGTCAAGGTCGAAACATGCTCCATGTTTTTTGATAATATATCAGATATATTTATTTACTACGAGCAAACGCGATAAAGAAATTGCTTGAAAATTTAACAGAGTAGACTCGAGACACAACAAAACAGTTCAATGAATTAAAAATCCAAGAAAAATATTTTTTTTATGGAGAAAAAAATTAATTAAATGAAGAAAAAATTGATAAACTTACCAGTTTTTGATGAAAGCTCCAGATTCCATTGAAATCCAGTTCATCATCTAGAACAATAATAAAAAAATAAAATTTATATAATTAAAATAGAAAATTCATTTATATTAATATCAAAGTAAATTTTTCCTCGAACTTTATCAATATATTTTATATTAATAATAAATTTTTTCTCATTATTATATATATTAAAAATAAAAAAAAATAATATTCTTTATCAAAATGACATTGTATTGTTATAGAATAATAAAACAATTTAATAAAAAAAAATTTAATAATTCTGCGTGCTCAATCGAGTACACAATTCTAATTGAATTGAACCGAATTGTAGATGAAATATGAGACCATTTGAAATCCTTGGCGTGATCCGCTTTTCATCATTTCAATTGAAATTAATAACAAAGAAAGGATGCTCCCTTTTAAACCATCAACTAGCTTGAATATATATACATTATATATATATTTTATTCATAGAATATAACGAATATAATATCGGCTTCTTTAAGATTTCTCGCTTGATGAATACAAAGAAAATTAAATTACTGAAAATGAAGAAAAAAAAATGATAATATCATGTGAAAAGATACGGAATTATATTAACCCAGTTGATCGACATGACAGCTTATTTAAAAAAATATATTTTACATTTTATAAATGACCTTTTAAAAAATATAATAAAATAAATGATAAACTTGTTAAATATTCAAGCAAAGAATATAAATATATTTTTAGTTTTTAAATCAATTTTCATTTAAATGTTTTTTTAAATTGTTTACTGACACTACAAATGTCCAATGCATATTCATTTACGTTTGAGATTTAGGTGTACTTGTTTACTCATGTGTGACAAGCTGTAGTGCGTTTCTAATCACGCTTCTAATCACACTCTAGTACAAAATTAGGCCACGACATGCAATGTTGTCAAAGGAATCAATTTGAAACATCCGACCTATGATCACAATGAGCGACTGTCATCAAAGCTTCATGAAACACACACTCAATTAATTATTCAATGACAAAAAAAAAAAAAATATTAATCACTGTTATTTTAATTAATTTACAATATCAATAATAATAATATCAATTTTATACTTTTTTAATTAACTAAATTAAAATTTAATTAAAACAAAAATTATAAAATTTAAAATTAATATTAATATTTAAATTTTTTCTTGATAAATCTTGTTTTAATTTTATTTTTTTTTATTTCGTAGATTATTTTAATATTGATTTAAATGTATGTTTTTTTTTTTTTTTAATATATATATTCAAACTATCAAGTTTGAATTTAATTAAAATTTGATGAAACGACAGTCGTCATTATCCTGATGAATAGCCAATTAAATTTCAATCTTCAATATGTTTTATTAATTTTAAAAATATAAATTTTCATAATAATTAAATTATCAATTAGTTATTATTATTTTAACTAATTATTTGTTGAATAATTTTCTTTTAAATATTCATAAAACAATACAAACATTTATTTAAATATAGCACAGAATTATGAATGTTGTATATTGATCAAATTGAACATCGGTTTTCTATACAATTCAAAAAAAAAAAAATAACACTATTCATTATTTCATTTTTATTATGAAAAAGTTTTCAATAATCTATACATTCATTTGATGATAAAAAAATTATATAATTAAAAAAGTTATAACAAAGTCGCTTGAATATAATGTGGTTATGATTTTTTTGTTTTTTTTTTTTGGTTTATTGTTCAAATTTTTTTGAGCATGTATAGCTGGTATGAATCGTGATGATTGACGAGAGAGAGAGTAGATGGATGGTTGATTTGGCTGTATTGATTAGGATTCCAATTATTGACTTTGGCATATCAACTATTTTTTTATTTATTTATTCTTAATAATCTCTTTTTTTCGATCCACTTGTTTTTCATTTTGTTTTTCAATTTTGATTGATATATTTATTCATTTTTTTAAATTCACACTCGTTATTTTTATTCTCTCAGTTGGTTAAAATTTATTTATATTCATCAATTTATTTGTTAAAAAAAAAAAAGGAATAATTAAGTTAATTGTTTGTGTTTATTTTCTTACTATATTCTTAATTTAAAATCGATATTTGTTTTTTTATTTAAACAAGTAATATTATTCTAAATGGCAATTGGATTTTGTTGACCAATTTTAAAATAAAGCTTTAATTATTCGGTAATAATAGCTATCTGGCTATCGAGGTTTAATATAATTTTATATATGTGAACTCAATATTGTGTATGAATTATTTTGTAATAACATCGATAATTATTATCAGCTACAATTATGTTATTTTGAAATATAATTTTAATACGAAAAAAAAAGGGGAAAAAATTAGTTGAAATATACATAAACTAGTTTATCCATAATGAATCATTTGCTAAACTCAGATCAAAGGTCTGGACATGATTAAAATGTGATAACTAGACTCAAAGATAAGCCATATTTTTATGAATAACTATAATTAAAAAAAAAAAAAACGTACTAATATATTTTCCTCTTTTATAATTAAAAAATAATATCTGACAGTTTAATTTAAATTTCGATCAAAGTTTAATTAATTTTTCTTTGATTTTGATTATTTATTTATTTAAAAATTATTTAGTATTTCTTCTTTTTTTATTTTTCGTTCGATTAATAATATATTAGTGTTGTGTCGTTGGCAGTTTTATTAAAATTTCTTACATCATTTAATTTATTATTATGGATATTTTTTAACTATCATTTTCCACAAGATTATTTTCTATTTCACGAGAATGACATTGGTCAAATCCACCTTCCTTCTCTCTCTCGATAAAAAGACATTTCGTTTGTGGCCAAGTGGCAAGTTTGTATCTACGAATAAAAACGAAAAAAATAAAAAAAGTCACCAACCAATTTAGACTGTCGACTCGGTATAGCAATTCTACAGTAAAAAAAAGGGAAATGAAAGCAAAAAAAAACCTTCTCAAAGAATCAAAAGGAATAATAAAACGAAAAAAATAAAAATTCTCAGTATCCGGATGAGCCAAAAAAAAAGAAAAAAAAATCTGATTGCCTCTAATGATCTGTGGAATGAAGGAAATACGGCGAATAACCTCATTTCTTCATTCTCAAAAAAATTCAACCCAAAAAAAAAAAGTATTTCTATACATTCACGTGCATATATATAAAATTTTTGAATTAAATTAAAACCAAACTATTCAATGGTATATAGAATCCCAAAAAAAAAAAAGGCAAACCACCATTCAATAATTAAAAAATAATAAAAAATCAATTTGTAATTTGGAAATATAATTTCGATTTTGAATGTTAAAATATTACTAATAAAATTATGCAATTTATAATGTCGAAAATTGTAAAAAAAATATAAAAATAATTGAGTTTAAAAGTTGCTACGACACTAACTGCCAACGATAACCAAATGATATGAAAAAATATATATATTTTTATCAAGATATAAATAATATATATACACACCTTCATGCCACCTGAGTATAACATGCATGTACAACTATATTTAACAGAATAACCCTCAGCTATTTATACACAGGTATACGTGTCCTTTATCACAATTTTATCATCCCCCCATACTTTTGTTTTAAAACCAATGGGGTAGAAGAAAAAACATATGACTCTATCACACGAACGAGGTGTGTATATTCACCTACCAATAATAACACACACAAATTTTGTAACAATAAAATTGTGCGTGGGATAAAGTTCACATAATTTTACTCATTTTTTTTTAATCTATATATTAACATTGGCATGACAACAAATATATATGAAAAAAATTAATAAAAATATATATTTTCATGCTTTTGTGTTCATATAATTTTATGAGATTAATGCTTACTCATAAAATACCAAACGAAAAAAAAATTATTTATCATGAAATATTGGAAAACAATGGTATTGTTATTTAACGATAATTTTTTTTTATTTTAATATTTATTATACCTTTTTTTTTTTTTTTTTTTTTTTTTTTTAATTAATTAATTTATGTTTAATTAACNTAATATTTATTATGCCTTTTAATTACTTTGGGTTTTTTCATTTTTTGCTATTTAATTTTTTATATAACAGGAAATGTTTTTAATTTATAATTTATTGTCAACTCGTATATAGGATTGATTCATAAAATATTTACTTTATTTAAAAAGCAGAGAGATGATTTATTTTTTAATTTTACATTTTCTAAAAAGAATAATTAATGATATATTTTATTGAAAATTCTGCTTCATTAATTTGATACTTTTGTTTTTAATTTTTAGAATATATTTATTTTTGCATTTGGTAATGTGAGAATAAAATATACATGCATACATAAAATAATTTTAAAAGTTTATAATATTATCTAAAAATAAATATTCAAACTTCTACGTGAACCAAGTTTTTGAAAAAATAAAACAAATAAATTTATCTACAAAATTACTGTCATTCAACAATATATGATTATTTAATAATCAAAATTTTCATCGAATGAATAATACATATAATGACTAATGAATTGATGATAATATTAAATTAAAAAATTATCCACAAAATCTATATTTTATATAAAATTCATCATAATTAATATTCACTGAATTAAATAATTAAATTAACACCAAATTAACCTCACAAATTGATAAACAACAATATCAATTTTTATTTAATTATAAATTTAATTAATTCATCAAATTAATCGATAAAATTGCACTCAATATGTATAATTTTAACTATATATTTCTTTTTTAAATTCAAAAATATTCCACATTATTAACCATCCCCTTGAAAATGAAGAAAATAATAATAAAAATGAAATTTTCAAATCACAAATTTAAAAAAAAAATTATATTAATGCTCATAGATGCAAAGAGCCAATAGCTCGAAGAAAAAAAAGATAGACAAGAAAATGAAAAGGGTGATTTAAAATTGTTGATGTGTTGGTATCTATATGTGTGTGTGTGTGTGTCTCATCGTGAAGAAGTACAGATAAATTGCAAAACGGGTTATCGACAAAAGCACCATTTCTCAAGGATCGACACACCACTGCATCCACAATCATTTTTATCATTCATCCTTTTTTTTCTTTATATCCTTCAATTTTATTTTTTTTTTATTCATATTTTTTTATTATTCATTCATTTTTTTTTCTTTTATATATTCGTCGACTCAACTATCACTGTCAATTTTTTTTCAATGTATGCAATGTACCTGTATCGATTAACTGATTCGTCATATAGCTTAGTTGACGATAAAAAATAAAATGTAAAAATAAAAAAAAAATGTAGTTTTATATTACATATACATCCATCAATTTTTACCACACCAACAGCTTCAGCATCATGCTTAATCATTGTCTCGAGTGGTATACAAAAAAAAAAAGTGATAAAAAAAAAAAAGAAGTGTCACAGGGAAAAAAAATCATAATGATAATAATATTTGATAATAAATTTAAAAAAATGAAAAAAAAAAAAAAAAGAGAACATTAAGGGCACCGTTGAAGAGTGACACTTACTTTGTTTTTTTTTTTTATTTATTTTATTTTTTGCTCAACGACGTTTTTTTTTTATTTATTTTCTTTTCAATGTGTAAATAATGTTTTTTATTTTATATATATATATTGAAGAGAGCCTTTGGTATTATAATGTATGTGTATATAGGTAGTTGTCAAACTGGTTATATAATAAATCGATTGTTAATGTGTTACAGTCTCATTCATCGTGACACTAGACCGGAGCCATCGATAAGGTGCTCAACCCTCAATGGTGCAACTAGACTACCAGCAGCACCAGATCATCGTAGTGAAGCTAGACTTAGAATTGATCCAAAAGTATTGGTTTTTGTTGAGACACTTTATTCACGTGTTGGACGTGAAATTGCTGAACTACTTGTCTACAATCGGATCAAGTTAGTATTTTATTTTTTTTACTGTTTTAATTTACAATTTTAATTAATCAATGAAAAAACTATATAACATGATTAAATTTAAAAAATAAAATAAATGATTTTTATTTTTTGTAAAAGAAATATATAAAGAGAATTTTTTTTTATTATTATTTTATAGTTTTTATTGATGAAACAAAATAATTTCTTTTTTTTTTTTTCGAATAAAATATAAAAAACAGTGTGGTAAAGAGAAAAGGTTCATTTAAAGTTTTGATATATATATGAGAATTCTGATACGAGTAAATTATTGAATTTCCACTTGAATGAAAAGTAAAAAAAAAATTTGATATAAAATATAACCCTTGAAAAAATATACTGCACATTTTTTAAATCAAAATTATGGTTGATTTATTTACGTGTTTAATTAACCATACACTTGTCAAATGAAAATATATATTTTTTTTTTTTTCAAGTACACTTGGCATAACTTTTTCAAGTATTTTCAACTTGAGTTAATATCAAAAGACCAATTTTAATTAACGCAATCAAATAAATATATAAAAAAATAATTAAATTTCAATTATTTAATAATAAAATAAAAAATAATAAATACAATTTTAAAATTTAAAAAAAAAAAATTGTCGTTGGTGAAAATTAAATTTCTCAACAGAGGTCAATTGGATTTTTTTCAAGTCAAGTAATATTGGAATAATAAAATGCAATTTAGGAAACAAAAAAAAAATATGCAAATAATAAAAAATACCAAAAGACTATTAATTAATAGTCAAACATACAATCAATAATAACTAATGATGTAAATTAATTTTATCAAACAAACTATAAACAACAAACATTAAACAAACAATCACATATAGTTAATTACCACATGTTTCTCTTTGTCCTTGTCTCAAAGTACTTTATACGTAATAATATCAAATAGTAAAATTAAATACTAACTGTATTAATTTACAAATTACTATATTAATTAATAATTTAAATTTGTTTGTTGTTAAATAATATTACATCAATGTTTTATTTATAATTATTATTATTAAAATTATATACATAACTTAAATTGATATTTCACTAATTATCTTTGTCCATTTGTAATTAATTATTGGCAAACCTACATTTAGTGTCTATTTATAGACAGAAGCATTTGAGAACTTCTCGTATACACTATCTATCTCCCCTTTGACCCCCCCCCCCTGTGTTAACTAATTGCGTTGAACCACTACTTCAAAGGTCAACCTCAACCTTTCACAATGACAAATTTGAAATATTTTAATTATCATTTGTATTTTCATTGATAAATAGTTCATTGTTTCTTTTTTTTTTTTTTTTTTTTTAATTCTTTTATTGTTTATTAATATAAAAATGCTTGAAGGATTGATTTATGATATATAAATAAAAATGAATAAAAAAAAAACATGTGTACAGTGGAATTAAATTTTTTTTTTTATTTTTTTGTTTTTTATTATTCTATTAATCATGACAATTGTCATGAAAAATAAACAAGCTATATACACGTTGACTGCACTGATTAGACATATTCAAACGAAAAAAAAAAATATATTTATATTAATGATGAGCTGAATGTCCTGGAATAATATTGAGGCTATTGTTGGTGGACGTTTATGGAATTTCATAGGCAGTATATAAATCAACGTGAAATAATGAATAACAATGGAATAATATAGTTTTTTTTTTTCCCGCAAATGATATTTATAAAATTTGATTTAAATAAATGAGATATATTTTTTTTTTTAATCGGTAATATTTATTTTATTTTGCACAAAAATATTAACAAAATAAAATTGTTATTATTGTGTGCTTATGAACAAATAAATTTATCATTTTCAAGATTCTCTAAAATTTAATATGACAGTTTTTTTTTTTTTTTTGCTGTGCAAGTGGTTTTTTGTTTTGAAAAAAAGATAAATATTAATATTGAATTTCTATTTTTTGCTGAATTTTAAAAATTTAAAGGTCAAAAAGATAAAAATGATACTTTTAAATTTTTTGATGACGAATGAAAAGTTTTTATTAAATAAACGATTGACAGTAAATAAAAAAAAAATCGTTATCAAGAGTACAGTTAATTTGTCATTGTTTTAGTTTTGAAAAAAAAAATTAAACTTTATATGAAAACATCGTAAATTTTGTCAACTTTGTTGTATTGAATTTGCCATAAGTTTTTTTTTTTTTTTTTTTTTTTTTNNNNTTTTTTTTTTTTTTGTTTTTTACAATTGTCAACTTTGAAAAAAAAACAATGATAGTTTACAACAAGTATTTTTTGTACTGACTACTGAGTACATAGAAGAAAAAAGTACATAAAAAAAATCGTCTGAGGTTGATTTGAAAAAAAGAATAAAACATGACTTAAAAAATTTTTTAAATCTTCAAAAAAATTGAAAAAATAAAAAAATGAAATCTGAGGCTGAAGTCTTGCTATTATCTTTAGATGTAGAAATTTCTTATCACTGATGTGCAAAAGAAGAGAAGAACAAAAAATCAAAAAAGAAAATATCAAAAAGTTAAAGGAAAAAAATGAAAAAAAAAATGTAAAAAAGTCTTTCATTGTCAGCAATATTCTTTCTGATCACGTGCTTTCTTTGTCCAGACACGTTTCACGACTCCAGCATTCTTTTTGGTCATTTTTTTAATATTATTTTGTCACTCTTTCTCTCTGTTATCTTTTGCAGCTAACTGTGATAAAGGATCTATGCCGTTGGCATTCTACATGTATATATATAATCACAATATTACGAGCGATCTGTTAAATGATACAAAGCCAAAACCGCAAAATGTAATCGAGCAATGTCTGCGGTTTCATCATCACAATTCACAATACCATCAAAAGAAATTAATAGACAAAATCCTTCTTTTGTTAATATTGAATTTTCCATTTATAAAATTAAAAATTTATAGCTAGAATTATTTTTTTTTTCAAATGGCCAAGTTAATTCTATAGTCAATCAATATCATTAAAAATTAAAAATTCAAATCTACTGACTATATAAATTTTTAGAGATAAAATTAATAGCCAGTTTGTTATTTTTTATTTTTTAAATTTTTAATAATACAGGGAAATTGTGAAAAAATCAATAAACCAATATCACCATGTGTCCATTCAACTTTTTGGTAGACAACTTGCAATTTTATTTGAAAAATGCGATGGGTGTTTCAGAAGGAAATAAAATCAGTATATAGTTTTTTTTTATTTTTCATTTTCTAAGGTATTTTTACGGTTACAAACTTTTCCTCTTTTTTTTTTTTCTACATATATGAACTCGAGATTTTTCCAATTTGCGAAATTCCTCTAATATAAAAAACTCAAAAATTATATATACTTTCCAGTTTAAAAAAAAAAAAAAGCAGCAATTTTCTATTTTAAAAAATAAATTAAATGTACTTTTAATTACTTGATATTATATATCTTCATTAAAACTAAATAAAACTATTTAAAAATAAATTTTATGTAAATTAAAATTAAAAAAAAAGTAAAGTATCCTCTAAAGTTTATGTCATTTCTCATATAAAAACATCAGTCATATCAATTTTATTTATTCAAGCATTCATAACATCACATGAAGTTGAATATAAAATTTTTAAAAATATAATAAATATAAATAAAAAAAAAAACCCACAATAATTTACCTTTTATTTAATTTTTTTTCATTATTTTAATAACGAAATAATTTTTTTAAAAACTCGTAAAAAATATAATCTAATATAAACCACAAAATATTATTATATAAATAATAAAACTTTAATGTTCAAATTTAATGAGTTGCAATGAAATTTTAACTCAAGAAATCTTAATATCATTCATGAATAATTCCATTGGTTATTTCGTGTGTTTTAACACATAGGAAGGAAGTATTTAATCACGCTTTAAAAAAAAAATTTCATCAACACAAAAAATAAATTTGATCATGCTTTTAGTGTGTGTAATTTTTTTTTTTTTTTTGTTTTAAATTTAATTAAAAATTCTTGATACGTTCAAATTCATTTAAACTACCTGATTTTTTTTATTGTCAAATTTCCGGTAGTGTCAAAATACTGATACAAGTGTCGATATATAAATTCGTGATAAAAAATAAAAATATATCTACTTTTATTATTGATCACGCATTTTAACAACACGACACTTGCTGAATTAATTTTGATAAATTTAAACACACACACAATGCAGTATAATTTATTTAATTTTTTTCGCAATTTTTTTTGTTATCTTACATGGTATCTTGAATTTTATTACACGATATTATTTGAGATTGGTTGTAAATAGAAATTTCTATGATAGATAAAAAAAATAAATAAATTGTAATAAAAAAAATTTGAAATAATAAAAAAAAAAAAAAAAGGTAAAAATGATGACGATATCAAGACGTGTTGTATCGATCCTCGTCTCATCACATTCTATGTAGTGTCATGTAAGAGAGGAGTCCCCCCGAGGTGTATACGTGTACGTGACGTAAATTTGAAATAGAGGGATGAAAGGGGTGAGAATAGCGTGTACCGGAAAGCTTGAGGCAAAAGATATGTTGAGACTATGTCTGCAGGGTTAAAAGCATATTATTCGTGATAAAATTTTGAATCTTCAGTAGTCAATGAAATTGCTTTTCTGCATGGGTTTTAAAATAAAGTTAAACAAAAAAAAAATCATAATAAAACAAAAGAGGTAATAAAATAAACAAACAATAGGATTTTTTCTTATTTTTTAAATGAATTTTTTAGATTGTCAATTGACCTAGCTAAAATTCTATAGAATAGTAAAGAAAGAAAAAAAAAAAATAGTCTATAAATATAAGAGCCAATTGAAAATAAAAAAATAAAAAAAAATTATAGTTAAATATTATTTTAGATATTATATTTTTTTATTAGCTCATAAATGTTTTGCCAAATGAATCTGCTGAGTTGACAAAGTTCTATCTCACTATTATCATTTTTTATTTATTTTTTTTTTCTACACACAAATACAGCTTCTTATCTTTCACCCTCAGATCAACTCACGACCCCAATATAGAAAAATAAAAAAAAATAAAAATCATTTCAACTAAAGAAAATCAATTTTTTCTTTATTTATTTAATTTATTTTATTATTTGTTATATCATTTTATATTATTACCAAGTCAATGGCTCATATTTCATATTTTTTTTTGTAATTCACTTGGAATCTGATGGATACGTCACGTTGTAAAAAGAAAATACAGTCAAAGTGCTTTGAAACATCATAAATCAAGTCAGAAAATTATTTAAAAAATTACTATAGCGATTGCTTATTTCAATTATAATGGAGGAAAAAAAATGCAATGTACGTCCTGTTGGTAACTCCCTTTTTTATAATATAGAATTAATTATTTATTTTTTCTTTATTTGAGTAAAATATTTTTGTCATTTAATTGCACGTTTTTATCACATGAACATTGTTCATATTCAAGCCATCACTTCAGTGACTTTATCCAACAAACGATGCATATAAAAACACAAAAAATATACGTATATATACAGAATAATTCCAGAGAGAAATCAAAATATAATAAAAATAGAAAAAAAATTTTTTTAAACTAAAAAATCATTTGAATGTTGCATTTTGGGAAAATTGCATTTGGCCAGATGTCCAGTGTCCGGTCACTGGACCCATTGGGATTTGATCTGGGAATTTCATTTTAAAAAATACTCTAACGAAAGAGAGGAATAAATAAATAGAAAGTAAAAAATGAATAAAAAAAAAAAATGCTTGAATTGTAAGCACAGAGGAATGAGGTAAATAATAAAAATGAACGTTGGAAAAAAAAAAAAAAAGAGAAAATATCCATTGAATTCATGTTGTTGTATTAAAATTTCTGGCACATGGATCAAGAGAATTGAGAGTGAGAAATAAAAAAAAAATGAAATAGTAATTTTATAATATTTTTATACAGTAACAAAATGAAATTAAAAAAATAATAATATTATTTTTTATATATGCATGTAAATGACCACTACGATATACGTATCAACCAGAGGTAAAATTGCAAATGACATGTCGACGTATGGGTGGAATATGAGGTTGTACATGAGGACAACTGAGGCAGCAAATAAAATAAATTTTCAACATATTTTCTTTTTTTCATTTACCACTTGAAATTTTTTAATTTTTTTTTTTTTTTCATTTTTCTATCCTCTTATTCATTCGCTCGTTGATTACTTAATTAATATCAGAACCAGACCACACACACTTTTCATTCACCAAACAATATGACAGATAAGTAATTAAACTTCGTGTCATTTTATTTATATTTCATTATTATTATTTTTTAAAAAAACACACACAACTGTCGTAATATTTTTAAAATGAAAAATCCCCAAGCATTTATTAAAGTTTGAATTAAAAAACAAAAACAAAAAAGGAATTAATTAAAAAGTTTCGAAAAATATTAATTTATAAAATATAAAAAAAGACACTTAATTGAGTCTTTTTATATAAAATATAAAATTAAATTTTTATATTAATAAATAATGACAAATAATTGTCAATAAATTGGTAATTTTAATTTATTTTTTTTATTATTTTTTACAGATATAAAGTTGAAGTAGCTGGTAAAAGTTTGCCAGTATTGACAAATTTAGATAAAGGACGTTATGGTGTATTAGTATTTGAAAATTTAAATAAATATTTACAAATGGATAAATGGAATCGTGAATTACTTGATAAATATTGTCGAGAATATTCAGTTGGTATTGTTGGTTTTGCACCACCTGGTGAAGAGAGTCTTGTTGGTGCTCAACTCAAGGGATTTCCATTGTTTATACATACAAACCTCAGACTAAAGGTGAGGATATATATTAACTCAATTAATTATATTCAACAATTAAATGATGAAATTTATCATTAAATATAATAAAAAGTTTTTCCCCATTTTTATTTAATTTAATTATCTTGATAAATATATTATTATATATTTTTTTTATTTTTTTTTTCTTGTCTTTATTATTTATTAGCTTTCTTCTTCATCATCGCCCTTTCAAAATGAGGCATACAATATCAAGGTCAAATACTACCAACCCCATTTTCTAGATTAGATTGCCTTCAATGTACTACGAAGCCTTTTTTTTTTTTTTGCTTGAACAATGCATGCTAAGACTAAAATTCATGGCACATTTAATTTATGAATCCCTAAAAGTAAGACGACCCTTTTATATTTTTTATATTCTAATTTGTTTTTTTTTTTCTATTTTTTTTTCACTTGTTAGGGTTGATTGTTCCCATTCTTAATATTAATTCCAATTATAAACTTTTTTTATATTTTTTTTTAATTTAAAAAAGAAAAAATAATAAAACTTCTTAATTTTTTCACTAATTTGTAATTTAAATTGTTTTAAAAATTATATTGAAATACATCTAGTAAGATGAGATGAAAAAAAAAATTAAAAAAACAAATTTCATTAAAAAGTTTATATCAAATGATTTTAAATATTGAAAAATAATTTGAAAAAAAAAAATAAATAGACTAGATTTTCTTAAATGATAAATCACTTGAATTTATATATTTTTTTTTTTTT
>MKYW01000066.1:250149-304150 GCA_015776835.1 Aphidius ervi
AGCTCCATTCTTACCTAAGCAGCTGTTTTTCTCTGGTATATTAATTTATTCAGCAAATTAATTGCAGGTACCCCTTTATTTTGTTGCATTAATTATCAGGAAATATCAATTAAAAGTCATTGAATATTATTTATTTAATTTTAAATAAATTCACTCTATATTTATTCGTATCGCGTACTAGCATCGTACTAACTTCGTACAGGCATTCTTTCTTATTTGTACAAGAAACCTGCACAGTAACAGCACGCTGTACCCTTACTGTGCTAGTACGCGGTGTTAAATTGACAGCACGGTGTACGGACACTGTGCAAGCATCGTGCAATCACAGCGTTCTTAGTTCATGAAGTTAGCTTCGTAACAGTACCCTGACAGTATTCCGTGCCCGTACGGGATACGAAAAACGTGCTGGTACGCTTGGTTATCTGGGTAATTTGAAAATTTTTTTAAAAATAATAAGTTTTGTAAAAATTATTATAACAAACTAATTGATATATCACAAGATGTTTATCTTTAAATTTATTAGTTAAACTTTTAGTTTATTCTTTTGGCTTGATCACTTATCTCATAAGTTAAACTGAATTTGAAGAAACAACATCATTTGGCAATCTTCCAGACTGAATCAAAGTTGTCTCATCATTTGGAAAAAAAAATCTCTTAATGATTGATCTAAATAAAAGTTTAAAAAATTAATACTGTCATTTATTTTATAAAAAAATAAATATATAATACCTTGGTGGTCCAATATTTTGAGAAGCTTGAGCCTCTTGAGATCTTAAATAATTTAAAACTTCTGGTTTATTTCTTAGCAATCCAAAATGATCAAGTGTCAAAAAAACAGGTATCATTATCACAACAATAGCTCCAATAATAACAATTAAACATAAAAGTTGCCAAATAAAATTATAAGCAACAAATTCATAGCTAAAATTATCACCAGTTGTATTAAAAAATGGCACAATTAAACAACCAATAAATCCACAAATAAAATGTGTTGTTACAGCATTACAATAATCTTCAAGTTGACTTTTAAATAATATTTTAGTTATAAAATAAAATAATAAACCTCCAATTGTACCAATAACAAGTGCAACTGTTGGTGAATATAAATCAGCACCAGCTGAAATAATAACAACACCACCAACAGTTCCTTGTACACATCTTGTAACAGTCCAACGATTAAATGGTTCATTTTTAAAAAAATGAATACCAGTTACAACAATTGTACATGCTGATATTGATATAATTATATTCATCATAACTTGATACAATTGTTTATCAGATAACTCAGAATTATAACCAGTTGAATTTGATATCCATAAGCTCTAAAAAAAATAAAAGAAAAGCATTATTATTTAAACAAATAAATAAATATTAATTGATTTGTAAAATATTTACCTGAAGACCAATGACAACAAATAAATATCCAAGAAAATTTGTTGTTACAGATTGAGTTGTCATACTAGCATCATCAATATCATCAACCCTCATTATTCTTTTTCCCAGTATAATACATCCAATAATACCAACAACACCCCCAATAGTTGATACAATTGATCCACCTCTATCATGAAACACAACATCTTTATCAAATAATTTATTTTTTGACATCCATCCATCATTTGTCCAAATCCAATGAATAATAAATGGTTGTATTATACCAGATAAAAACATTCCAATAATAAGTGTACCAATTGAATGTATTCTACCAGCAACACAACTAGTATAAATAGCTGATGATATTATTATTCCTTGCCAACCAAATATTATTTGTTCTTTATTTATTTTATCATTATCAATCCAATAACCACCACCCAATAAACCACCAATATCATCAGTATAAGCAATCATTGAACCAATAAATAAATATACAATACTTATCCAACATATGTCAATTATATTTTGTAATAATATTAAATTTATATTTGTCACTGGTATACTACCAATATGAATTAACAAAAATCCAGCACGTAATATTATTATTAATATAAAACGTTGTATTGCTGATGAGCCATTGTTTATTTCATTTATTGGTGATGATGACGATGATGATAACTCTGGTGATCCTGTTAAATCATTACCAGATCTTCGATAATTTGTATCAATATCACCAATATTTTCATCACTATTACAACCTTCTGGAAATTGATTTTCTGATCCAAACATGTCAATATTAATTAATTCAATTAAAAAATTATAAAATCGTCATTTATTTTTTTTAAGATTGTCATTATTTTTGGTTATAAATTAATAATTAATTTTAATAAAAGTTTTTTTTTTTTTTTTTTTTTATCATGAAAAATATAATATTTATGATTAGAAAATATTATTAATAAAATTAACTTTGACAGAGGTTTTTTAATCTCAATAAAATATTAAAAACGCGGGAAAATAATTTTTCATATAAATAAATTACATATCAAGTTGCTTCTCCTCTTTTAATTACATGTGATTAAAATAGAGGGAAAGAGAGGGAAAGTCAAGTAGGGGAATTAAGATTTTTAGATGATGCGCAAGTTTGAATGCGCAAAATCAGCCGGTGTGTTTTTGTGTATCTCTCGACATATTGGTGTGGCTCCCTGCATTGGTGTTTTCACTTTTCCCCCCAGTCGCTCGAGAGTCGAGAGCGGCTGATGGTCTCTCTCTCTGCCGGTTTTTCAATGACCGTTAAATAAAAAAAGACAACAATATAAAATACCATATACTCCAATAAGGATTTGTTGTAAATAATTCATCAATAAAAATAGCTTAGATACTGTACAATTTGTTTAAAAAGTAATAATAAAAATTAGTTAATATTTGGTGTGTATTGTGCAAAAAGTAAATAAATAAAATTGAAAAAAAAACATAAACATGGCGGCTGCAAGTGTAACGTGTAGAGCCTTTGTCGTCCTGAGACTTGAAATTACTCGTCCTTTGAGTGTTGCATCCTTGACTAATCAAAGAAGATATCGAAATGTAAGTCAATCATTTATTTTTACATTTTTTAATTTAATTTTAATGGCTTTTTATTTTGGAGTAACAACGATTTTTCATGCCGGTTTTTACGCGGTATATATCTCTTTTATTATTATTTTTTTTTTTTATGGTCAAGTTAAGTATGTGTGTGTTGGTATGTATGTCATTTTATTAAACATGGATATTATATGCGAATTGTGAATTTTTGCCCGCCTCATATATTTTTTTTTTTTTTTTTTTGAATATATTGATGTAACAGCTGCTTTTTTTATTATTTCAATTTATCTTGTATATGCTTATTTACTATTTTTATATGCACTGTGAGTGACACTCATTTAATTATATATTCCCCTTCGTTTGACAGTAAAAGTTACAGAAAAAAAAAAAATATATAAAGATTATTTTTAAATAACAAATTTCTATCGTGTGTGATATATGTATATTATTTTTTTTTTATTTAGATTCAAGTTTGATTAATTTTTATTAATAGCTTTTAATTTTTTTACAAGAAATTCTGGAGTTTAAAGTTCCAAGTTGATAACAAGTGTCAAGACCCTTTTTTATATTTTTTTAATTATAAAAAAAAGAGCTTAGAAATAATTTAAAAAATTAATTTAGAAAAATATTAGTCAAGTTTATTTATTTGTCACATTATTTATTATATATTTTTATTTAAAAAATAAATTATTAATCATTAATTTATAATATATTTTTCCTTTAACATTTTTTTATCAACAATGTGATTGACATTTTTCTTTGTTTGTCAAGTCATTCCTCCATGCAATTAAAATCAAAATTACTTATCAATGAAATTTTTTATTATTATTTTAATGTCATTAGTAAAGTCTTAATTTTTTCCGCAATCATTTCACTGTCATTAGCATATCTTTATTACTTTATCAATTTAAAAAAATTTGATATAAATTAAACGCATCAATCAAAGAAGAAATAAAATTAAATAATCACATTCAAAGAAATGAGGATAATTTAAAAAAAAATATTGTGAAAATTGGAATTAGCAAAAAAATAAGTCAATGGATTTGTTTTATCAGTAGATAAAAAAAATAAATAAACACCTGTGAGTTAATTTTTATCACGATATCATTTGTATAATAATGATAAATTAAATTTTAATAAACATAAAAATTCATCTACTTTATTTATAAATAATATATAGAATTTAATTTATCAATTTTTCATCATTAAATTATTGCATCGTCATTGTATTTTTTTTTATTATCAAAACGGATGTAATGTAAATTGTGCTAAATGATTTAAATTTTGCTACATTGATCGGTCAATTGTGTCTGAATTTTCTGACTGTTTAATGATTAATTAGTTGGCTTATCAGTCTGACAACACTAACACTATATATATCTCGGTTATTCTGGGTCATTTCATGACTTTTAATTCATCAGCATTAATCGTATATTTAATTGTGTATACTATACGACAAAAAGTCTGCCAAAGTTATGCCTGATGTGGTGGTTCTGAAATAAAATCGACCGTATTTTTATTTTCCAGTTTAGCTTCTTTTTTTTTTACTATTTTTTATTACGCTTGGCGACACGACGGTTAGATCATTGACCTGAGTAGGTAATAATTTTCTTAGTTTAGTTTAAATAAAAAAAAAAAAAAACTGCTCTCTCTCTTATAACACCTGCCAAAGTTTAAAGTACCTTATTTTTATTTATCATAAAAAATGTATAGGTCTTGTCTTTTAAATTTTAAATTTTATTAAATTTTTTTCCCTCTATTTTTTTTTAACTCAATTTAATAACATTTGCAAGATTACATAATTTTTAACAAAATAAAAAAAAATATTCATTGACATACGTTGATTAAAGTTACAACAATAAAATTTATTTTACAATATTAAATTACTTTTGTATAAAAAATTTTATCCTTTGAAGCAGTATATAATAGTAGAATTTATGAATAGAAGGTTATATAGTGAAGAGATTACTACTTTAGATCACGTGGTAATGATTAAAAAATTTTCTACAGTTGAATCACAGTGACCATTCTCTTGAGTACTTTGTTGAATCACTTTTGAATGAATAGGCAATTTAAAAAGAAGGAAAAAAAATGTATAAATGAATGTCAAGTTCATTTGTAATCAGACAATTTTTTTCGTTTTAATTGATATGCGACAAATAAAATACCGTCCAATGATATTTGTTGTTGATAATTTTTTTTCTAAATATTGTTTTTGTTTTTATATGAAGCATAAAAGCTTGTGGGAGTTGTTGAATTTATTTTAAACGATTAATAGTATCTGGAAAAGTCTATTGATTAAATTTATTGACAACACAAAATTAATTAATCGAAAAAGAATAATACAATTATAAAATAATGATTTAAATTAAGCAAAATCATTATTTAATTATTTATTAATATATATTTTTTAAAACAATTATGTAATATTATTTTTTTTTTGGCTGATTATTATTTTAATATAATCTTTTTTATTGAGATAAAAATTATTTTAACTAAAACCTGTTTAACAAGTTATACAGTGTGATTAAGAAGAGCATTAAAACCAGTTAAACTTGACCCAGTATAATATTCATTTGAATCATCATCGATACAGATTATTTTTATTAAAAAAAAAATGAAAAAAATTACTTGTAAATAAAATTGCTAGATTAAATTACACAAAATTAAGTTAATGCTATTTTTAGATATATTTTTCGAATATACTAAGTCAATATGACAGTATTAAATTCAATTTAACTAATGAAAAAATTTAATTTATTATATTTTAAACTTGGTATAATTTTTATAGTGATATTCAATAAATGCCTGATTGACGTGATTGATAATAACAAAAGGAGTAGCTCAACACGAAAATAAAAAAAATTCAAGTTACTAAAAATATCATCCATGTAATCAGAAAAAAAAACTATTATATCTTTTGATCTTTATAAATATTTTTTTTAAATATTATTTTCTCTCTCTTTGTGTATTTATAAAAAAAAAAAAATACATAATTTAATTTTTCAATCAAACGTAAAAAAGAGAGCAGTGTTTTTGAAGTTAAAAAAAATATAAAAAAAAATTTTTAGTAAATATATTATTAAAAAATATTTAATAATGGATATTATTTATAAAAAAAAAAATAGCTAGCATGTTGGAATTTATTTAAGTCCCTTAGGTTATCAAATTAAAAATTGATTTTATTTTTGTGTTTTTTTTTTTGACATGAGTTACGATATTTTTTCTACAAGTAAATTAAAAAATAATTATATTATGAATGAAATATTAATAATAAATGAAATATTAAAATAAGAAAAATAGAATATAATACAAAAGTTGAAAGCAGTATTTTATTAAAATATACACAGTGATAAATAAGACAAAAAAAAGTTTCAATTTTTATCAGTAGTCAGATGTATTCAACGTGAATTTACAAACATGAGAAGCAGAAAAGTCAAATATTTAAAAAAAAACGATATAAAAAAAAATAGAAATAAAATATTTTTCAACTTGACTACCGACGAAAGAATACACAAGTTTTTTTCTTTTTTATATCTTATCTATTTCTACTGATATAATAATAAAAAAAAAAAATTCAATGGGATAACACATTTTTTTTAACATTCTATTTGATATTTTTTTATTTCTTCAGTAGAATGTCATTTTAACGATTAAATAATAAAAACTAATCATGAGTATAATGAAAAAAAAAAATGTATATACATTTATTTTCATAGAAAACATTACAGCACAGTGATCTAAATTTTAGTACATATCTACATTGTTATACAAAGTTGCTATACGAGGGAAAAGAAAATAAAACTCATCCAGGAGAATTTCAGACTGCGGATGTTGCAACGGGCGCCACGTGGATCGATTCCTTCAGTTTTCCTATTTCCCCTATTTTCCTTTTTTCATGTAATCATTATTTCTTTAACATACGAGATCGAGATCCTTATATTATAATTTAATATTGATATATAGTTATATAGTTTTTAGTATGATTGTTATTCATGTATTTCATCTATTTTTTTTATCAATTCATTTCGCCACTAACATTTAATAATTTAGGAGACTGTCAGGAAAAAAACCTGTATATTGTTTAGTAATAAATAATCCTTGACTCACGACGTGAATTTTTTTTTAGGATAATTAGAGCCTGTCTCTAATTGCTAGACAAATTTTAACAATATATCTACTGATGCGTTTTAATGAGAGAATTTTTTTAAAATCAAAAACTTGAAAATTAAATTCAATTTGAAAAGTGAGTGGGAAAATTGATGACCAATGTCCAGAAGACCAACGACAGTTGTCGTTTTTTATAATACCATAAGAAAATAATATACTCATAAAAAAATATCCAGTAAAATTAATACATTATTTTGAAATTATATTTTATAATTAAAAAAAAAAAGATTTTATTTTTAATGTCTCTTTTCATTCGACATTATAAAGAAAATTTTTATATTTTATTTCCTCCCCAAATAGGGGTTGAATTAACCTACATTTTTTAAACTCGTTAAATCACCACAATTTTTTTTTTTTTTGTTTAATTCTTTTGATGAAACATCGTTATATACATAAAATTGAAATTATTATTTTTCAAATGAATGTAAATTCAATGCTATTGTTTATATTTTAAATAATTGATAAAGAATTAAATAATTATTTAAAATTCAAGTTTTCTTTCTTTATATTTTCGGTTGACCTTTTGATTTATCATGACCTAGATTTTATCATATGCCTGGTGTGCATACCCAATGGAAACTTAAATTTAATAGAAAATTTAATAGAATCAAGGTGGAGTCTAATATCTATCAGTAACACCTTAACTATTTTTTTTTTTTTTTTTAAATTTAATTTTCTTAGATTGCAGTGTCGTATTTTAAAACCCCAATGAAATTTATTATTCATTTAAAAATTCAAGAAATTAAAAAATAAATTATTTACAAATTAATTTTTCAAGTTTTTATTATAAAAATATTTTTCTTTTATTCAAAATATTTATCTAACGTATTTAGATATGTAAATTTCCAAGAGAATAATAAATTTTTGCATTTTTATGTTTTTAAAAAAAATAGTTTTATGAATTTTCTTGTTAAAAATTCAGCTGAAATTTAAATAATTTCGAATGAAAAACTGTCGAATATTTATTATTCATTTTTTTTTTTTTAAACTATTGTTGAATATTTTATGAAATAAAAAATAATACCTATTGGCAGTTTGTGTTTTGCTCTTCGGTCAGTAAACTCAAAGTATAAAATAGTTTGATGAGCTGCTTATTTATTTATAGATACATGTTCATATGACACGAGTATTTTTTGAGCATCGTCAACAAAAATATATATATTATGTGGCTAGAATAATATTTTAAAAATTATTTATATAGCTATCATAATTTCTATGTCTCAATTTTTGTTATCTTAGTTTTTTTTTTCTTCTTCTTCTTTGGTGTAATACTTGAGTTCTTTGTTTTCATCATTGAAGTCTTGTCATGCCAAGTTTTAAAGGAGATAACTTGGTACTTGTTCTTCATAGTCAAGTGGCTCAAAAGCACTCACTACCACAATGTAGTTATACATCCATCTCACCTTCATCTTTATTTTTTTTTTCTATCTACTTGTAAAAGTTTTTTTTAAATAATTACAAGTTTTAAATATTCTACATAGTACTTTTAGTTGCAATAAGAAGAAAATTTTTATTTTCTCTAATCACATTATTCACTTGAAAATATGAATAAAAATTTAAAATAATTTCATTAAAAATAAATTAATTTTTCATTCTTTTAATTCATAAAAATCTTAAATATTATTATTCAAATATTTCCTAGTATTTTTATAATTAATATGAATGCTTTTAATTTGAAAAAAAAAAAATTTTTATTTATTATTTTTTCACTTGTTTTGCATGATCTACTACTACCCTTATTTTTTTTTTTAAATTTTAAAGAATAGATACTGAATAAATTGAGTAAAAAAGATTTTTAAAATAGAGAAAAAAAAAAAAAAAAGCTGCAGAGAAACAAAAAAAGATGGTTGTTTTCCAGCTGTGTGCCAAAAATGCCAGGATGCAATGAAGCATAGTGTAATTCGAGCTTGAAGGACTATATACATTGTGTTTTATAAAAAGACAAGGTAAAAATATAAGTTTAAAAAAAAAAAAAATTATATTAAAATATATTGTAGATTGTCCATAACGACTTTGGCCCATAGTTGACCCAAAAATTCGGTCGAGGACACGGTCTCCAGGACACTAGGTCATTCCTCTAAAATTATGTTAAAGAATATTTTTATTATATTGACATTCTAAATATTATTTTTGGAACAAATTCAAAAAAATTATTTACACAAATTTCCATAGGTCATTTACCATTGAAAAATAATTACAAAAAAAAAAAAAAACCAGTTAAAGATAAATTTATTTAATAATTTAAATCGATTTTTTAAAAATACATTGACTTTTCTTTGTTGTTTTTTTTTTTTTTTGTTATTTAATATTTAATTTATTTGTATTTGGATAGGAAAAAAATTGATATGAATAACCAAGTCGTTAACAATTAATTTGACCGTGACCCAATGTACGTAGACACTTCATCTACATTTCACAAAATCAATATGGAGCATGTCAAATTAATATTCAATTTATTTGTCTAAAGATAAAAATAATATCAATAAAATATTATGAGTTATTTTTAACAATAATATTACCTTTGAAATGTATAAATGAATTTGTCTAATTCACAGTATAAATTGTAATTTTGTTATTTAAATTAACAATGGAATTAGCAAGATGCTTGGTAATGATAACGACTTGGCAATAAGGGATTATTTTGAGGATTAATCTTAAGATATCTTGTCTGCATTTATTTGTAAATGCATTCCTTGAAAAAAATATTAAAACGCTCTTTTGACTGACATTTATTCATATATTTTTTTTCAAAAATAACACCCTGGATATTAGCCAATTATTTTATGTTCTATGTATATATTTTATTTTTATTATATTCTTAAAATTAATGTGTTTTAACGAAATACATTTGAAAAACAAACTTGAAATTAAGCCAGAAGAATATTGTTTTTTTTTCTGACCCAAAATATAAATTGACTCGACAATTTATTATCAATTTTATATTTTTAATTTTATTTTTATATAGTAGGAAAAATAAAAAATAAACTTTCTATAAGCTTTTTTTAACATGAAATTTTAAAGTTGACCAGGCAATTCAATTTATTCTATGTGAAAATAAATACAGCTCTTGAAAATATATATTAAAACTTTATTTTTTTTTTTTATATTTACTTTTTGGGTGTGTCGAAAATTCATCTAGGTTTTTTTTTATTTTTCATTTTTGATGTTATACTTTAACTAGTAAAATTTTTCTTTTTAATGAATAATATATAAATATTTATAAAGTCAATGAAGCATTGGGTAAAATAATTTTTGGAGAAATACAATGGACATAATATTATGTTGAACATGTATTTAATTATTAACTGAAATACAAACTTGATTAAATTGTGGAATAAATCATTGTCTGGAAATATATTAATGTAACATTTTAGTTTTTGTGCCAATCAACGTTGTTTAATTAATTTTACTTTTAAAGCTTCATAAAAGTTTTTCAGTTTTTCTTTTTAATTTAATTGTTTAGTTTTTGTTATTAATTTAATTTGAAATTTTGCTAGATGTACATTATGCTCTTTTGCATGTTATTATCCTAGATTTATCTGTCAAAATAGCAGATTTATATTTAACTTTTTTATTTTTCTATGGCAAAATTTGTTTACTGACATTTTTTGAATTTTAATATTTTCAACAAGATTGTTTTTCAGTTTGTCAGTTGAGTAATTATTTTACATTCACGTTGAGAGCTTTTGAATATCAAATACTCAACAATTCTGTCGAGTTGAAAATGTAAAAAAAAAAAAAACAAACACCAATATTATTCCATCATAACATTTACATCTAGACTATCTTGAATGTAAAAAAAAAAATAATTTTATATTCATTTTTTGATTTTTGAAAAATATTTTTCTATAAATTATCCATGATTATTTAAATTTTATTTAACATTTATTCGTGATATATATTGAAAATAACCAGCATGTAATTTGAAAAAAAAATTTAAATTTAAAAACTAGAACTTCGATTTTTAAATATATTTATAATTTTAAATTTTTTCTATTGTTTTAAAATTCAATATTATTGATTTATTGATTTATTTTTATTATTTACATTTAAAATATTTATAAAAAAATATTACTTTATATTTTTTTCTATTTTTTAAAGTTTAAAATTTGTAGATTTACATGTTGCTTTAAAACAAAAACAATCCATGAACTATAAATTTCTTAAAACTCGTGTGTTTGTCATGATTTAATTTATCCACAAAATGAATGACACTAAATAAAATAATAAATTAATTTAGTTAAATTATTTTAAACACAAATTAGTTTCACTTTGACAGTGATATAAACTTGCAATAATAATTATCATTATATAAATTAAATAAACTTTCCAAAATTTCAATATAAAATTTATGAAATTTCTAAACTGTTAATAAGTACATGACAAAAACAATTTCATTAATTGACAATTAAATTAAATCTTATTAAAATTGGATTATTATAAATGCATTTGTTTCATCATCACAGTTGTATCTTTGTCTTGAAACTTGATTACAGTGATTATTGGAAATTCTTGTATTTACTATTCAAACTCAATAATAGCTTGAGCTGTATTATTTCTCATTGAGTAAATTGTAGATTTAATACTAATTAACCAACAAACTTTGAGATATATATTTATTGAATTTTTAAATTTATTGTGTCACAGGAAACATGGTGTCGAAGATGGTGGAATATATCTCAACGAAGTTTATCAACAACAACACCAACATTTTCACCAAATATAAGTCCAATACTTGCAAAAGAAGCAAAAAATCAACATCACAAAAATCATAAAGATGCAAAACATGATGATTCTCATCAAATTGATTCAACAACAATGACTGGTATGTAAATTAAAATTATATATAATTCAACGTATTGCTTGTTGTTTATCTTCAAAAGTACAAAATGCTAACGTAGACATGATAGATTTATTTGAAAAGTAAAAAACTATGTGCATAAAATATTACAAGACTGTAGCAATCATTTTAGCAAGTGAAATATCGTTTAACTCTAAAAAATCCAAGGTTCAAGTTGAGACTAGAACATCTAGAAATTCAGCAGAAAATAAAAAAACAAAAATATTTTATTGTTAAAGATAAAAAAACAAGCTGGAAAAATATTTTCTTTTCTTTTTGTAGTATCAGCAAAAAATGCTTTTATTCTTTTTTTACTTATCTCAATAAGCCTCGTTACAATTTTCCTTAAATTTATTTATTTTAATTAAATTATATAAAGCAATTATTTTATTTTTAAAATTTAATTACAGTTTTATATTGATTAAAAAAATATTAAATTCAATTAATCAATAATACCTTGTCCTTTCATGTTTGATCTTGTATTTTATCAATAAAAATTATATATCTTAATTTACACTGCGATAAAATATTATCGTACTTGTTATACATATAGTAAAAAATATTTTATGAGTTTCTTGACTATATATCATGTTAATAAAACATTAAAATATTTTTATCATTATTATAAATAACATCAAGTATTCCCGTAACATCACAAATAAGTTTACATAATTTTTTTTTGTCATTTAAAATAGAAAAATTAAATTATTTTTCATTACCTTTAAAACCATCATCAACAACTTCAAATTCTTCAAATTCCATTTTACCAAAATCATTTTGATTTTTTTTCCAATTTGTTTCATTTATTTGCCATTTTGTTAATGCACTACCAAATTTATTAACAATATTTCCATTATTTTTACCCAATTTAAAATCCAATTTAAATAAACTATTATTATTTTTATCACGATCATCTTTTTTTGGTTCAAGTCCAATGACAACTGGTGGCTCACGTTTAACAATATTTTTTTTATCATTAATAATTCTATCATCATCATTAACATCATCATCATCAACTTTGGTATTATTATTAGAATCTAATCCAGTTATTTCAATACTTGGACTTTCATCAATTGTACAATTTCTTAAATCTTCATTTATTCTTATTTTATTTTCCCATTTTTCATTTTTTTTAGCTTCAAGTTTAGTACGTCTTTCAATAACTCTACCAGCAAGTTCAAGTCTACTGTCACATGAATTACTTTTAACAAGTTTAAATTTAACATAATCATCAATTCGTAAACTACCTTTATTATTAATACTATTATTATTATTAATATTATTATTATTGCATGTTAATGGTGATATTAATGGTCCATTACATGTATTTAATACTTTACCACCATAATATGTAACAGATGTACCACATTCACGTATTTTTTTTAAAACATCTTGTGATACAAAATGTACATCAATACGTTCATCATCAATATCACCACGTGTTAAATAATCTTCATCATCTGATGATGTACATTGTACACCACTACCATGTTCAGTATCTGGATAATCACTTGATACACCAGATGATACACTACCTGCATCCCAATTTATTTGTTGTTTATTTTTATTATTATTATTATTATTATTTTTAGAATAATTTATTGTTTTATTTGTATTTCTAACACATCCAGAATCACTTGGTGATGTATTACCACTACGTGCTTCATAAAATTGTGCAATTGTACGTGCTTTTGTTTCAACTTTTGGTATATTTAAATCATCTTTTGTATCTTGACGTAATGATGTTGATTTATCAAGATCTTCAAATAATTTTCTCAAATCTTTTGCTCTACTTGAACATCTAGATCTAAAACAAATAATTTAAATTACTATTTAATTTATATATTTAAAAAAAAACAGGGTAAATATAGTCAATGAGTTGTTCTTTGTTAAAAAGAAAATTAAATTTTATTGATTACCTTGAAGTTGATTTCAATGTTGATTCATTTATATTATCATCATATTTTTGTTTTGATATACTACTTAAATCTTTCATACTAACACTTTTTCTTGTATTATTTTCTTCATTATTATTAATTTTATCAGTTGATTGAAATTTTTCTAGTAATGTTGATTCAAACATTTTACGTACATTTCTAACAGTATCTGGATCTGGTAATTCTTCATCAATTAATTCACGATTAACCCTATTAACAGAACTGTTATATTAATGATAAATAATATATTGTTCATTGTTGATTAATAATTTGAAAAATTATCTTACCTTATTGGATGATAAAAAAAATGTTTTCTCAATGTTGATTGTTTTGGTAATTTTAATTTTTCATCTGTTGTAGAATTTATTATTTTTTTTTTATCATTATTATCAATTTGATTGTTATTTTTTTTATATTTAAATGATGATGATGTTGTTATTTTTTTTTCAACTGGCTGAGCTCGGACTGGCTCAATGATAACAACATTATTGTCAAGTATCATTTCTTGAAATGAATATTCACGTAGATATTCCATTAGTCCATCATAGCCAACGTCACCTTTATTTGGTATATTACCAAATATATTTTTACCAAATAATTTTGATTTAACAATTTTATAACGTATATGATCAAATTCAGGACCATCATTGTCTTGACAACAGTCAATTGAATTTATACAACTACGTGATCTTATTAAATTTGTTATTCGTGTTTTATTATTATTTTTTTTATTTTCATAATCAGGAAAATCAAATGTAACTTGATTTTTTTTATTATTATTATCATTGTTGTTGGTTTTATTATTCATTCGATTATTTGTTAAATCAACATCATCATCGTCAATTGATCTTCTTCTTGTATCACTGTCACAATCAGAACCAAGACCTAAATCTGAGCTTTCTGATCTTGCTTCAAATCCTAAACTTCCTTTAACCACATTGCAAGCTTTGTCAATTATATTTGATGTCTCTTTTATTATTCTCTCAAAAGGACCCTCATTGTGGCTGTTTACTGTCACATCTTGTGGTGATGATTTACCCTCAAAAAAATTTCTTGTCACTTCAACACTTGACTGATTTAATTTCTTGCTAAATTCCTAAATAAAAAAAAAATTTATTTAGCTACTTGTATTTTTATAAATAATGCTTTATTTCAATTTAAAGTTGAACTATTTTTAGTTGATAAAAAAAAAAAAAAAAATTCTTTTTAAATGTTGTGTTTATTTAAATTTTATTTTAAAAACCCAATAATTTAATTGAGTAGCAAGACCTTATCGTCAATTTAATGAAGAGAAATAAAATAATAAAAAAAAAAAAATTTTTTTATTTATTATTTTTTATATTTTTTTCACCCAGTAAATTAACTTTAGCCACACGTAAATGAACCAGAACAAATGATAATGTTTGCACAATATTCCCACAAGAAAAATTAGGTCATTTTCATTCAACAAAAGATGTTATTTATGAGTCTGAATATTAACTTTTGAATAAAACACGTGTCGAATATCATGGAAAAGAAAATAAAGAAAAAATATTCTCAACTACATAAAAGTCATAAAAGCCATACTCACTTTACTGTTATAAAAAAAACAAACAAAACAAATATAAAAAAAAAAAGAAAACCTTCAAATTTACTTGTAAAATATAAAAACCATCAATTTACCTCTGAATTTATCTCATTTTTTTTTTTTTCATCTTCAGTATCCATTATTTTCAAAGAATTTTTCCACATGTCTTTTCCCAAGATAACATTATTTTCAAATTCGCTTTTTTGATTTACAACATTATCATTATTTATACTATTATTATTATTAATATTATGACGTGATCTTGTCACATCATTATCAATAATTTTTAATATTTGTGGTCTACTCGACATGTCTTCAATGTCATCAGTATCAGATATCCAAATTGATTTTATATCTTCAGCTTCTTCAATGTTCAAAGCTTCTTTATTATCAATGATATTATTAATATTATTATCTTCATTAATTATATGATTATTATTATCAATAATATTATTTTTTTCTTCATCAGATGATAATGATAAAAATGGTGTTTCTGTTATCCAAGCACTATTATAAGATGATGATTTAATACTATTCCATGATTCTTCAATGTCTGTTGAGCTATTATTTTCAAATTGATTATCTTTATTTGTGCTATTTTTACATTTATCTTCATCTGTTATATTATTTTTTAATTGTCCAGTATTTTCATGATTATCATCTGAAAATTCTGATACTTGTAGTATTCTTGGTGTTTGTCTTTGATCACTTGAACTGTATGATTCTTCATCAGCATCACTTGATGTTGTACAATTTTTATTATTATTTATTTTTATATTACTTATGTGATTATATCCACCAGTTGATAATAAAAAATTATCATTTCTATAATTACAATCTGATTCTTCAAATTCAAGACGTACTTTTGATAAAGGCAAAAGATTTAAAACATCAAAATATTCAAGTTCATCGTCGTCTTCAAATAGTATACTGTCAAGGCTACGGTGTTCTTTACGTTTACGTTTTACCTGTAAAAAAAAAAATCAATTTAATTATTCAATTATCGTTTAATTTGCTACGACATTTTGTCAACAATTTTTCTTTGTTATTTTTAAAACAAATTTTATTATACGATCGTTAATTTTTCTTTGCTTTTAAGTTGAGTTTTACAAGTCATACTTGCGGATTGAATAATAAAAGCAAAAAAAAAATTGAATTTTTACTTTTAGTTTTTGTAATTTTCATGGAAAGATTGATGCTCATTGGAACAACTTTAAAATTTGAATATGTTATAGTCATTTAGTTTCAAGTTTCAACAAACTTCCGGTTGTCATGGAAATTTTTTTTTTTTTTTCTTCAAGTATAACGAAATGATTGTAGCATTATCCGATTTAAAGTCTGATAACTTTTGTCGTTGCAATATTGCATAACTTTAAATATGTTTTTTTTAAAAATTGAGTAAACAAGAAAATGAAAAATTAAATTTCAATTGTAAACAAGTATAAAAAATAATAATTCTGACAGTTGTAAAAATAAAAAAAAAATAAAATAATCTTGACACTATTAATCTTTAAAAATTCTACGATTTATATAGAAAATTCTTTCAAATAAATCTTGAAATAGTTTTTTAAAAAAAAACTTCAAAAGTTTGACTGTAAAACTTTGCTATATATATTTATCAAAAAATAATTTTAAAATCTATTTAAAAGTTTTATATTTTAACTGATATTTCTGATGACTTTTTGATTTATTTTTTTGACTAAAAGCTTATTTATAATACTAAAATTATGTTGGTTATATAATGTCAAATTAAAAGTATATTAAGATAAAAAAAAAAAAAGTAAATTAACCTGAGTGTAGATATCAGAATTACGTCGTTTATTTAAGGGCCAATTATCCTCGACAATGTCAACAAGACCACTGACTGTATCGAGATCTTGATGGCTACGATATCTTTGTGTTGTTCTTGGCCAATCAAGAATATTTAGTCGATCTGATGAATCATCACGATTAACAACTTGACTGCATGATGGCTCTTGTAAATATGAAAATTCTGGCGAATAAAGATTCCAAGTTGATTGTGATTGATAACACAATGTCTCGGGATGTCTTTTATGATTATCTGATAAATGTTGCTGACTCTTTGATAACCTAAATTTTTAAAAATAAATTAAATAAAAAATTTATATTATAATAAACAAATGCAATTGATAAATTAATTAATTTCAAATGTTTATTTTCTCAACTAAATTTTCTATATACCTATTAAATAATTTTAATTAAATTAAATTCATTTTCTTTTTTTGTTCTTTCTGATTTTTTTAAATATTTTTTTTTTGTTATTACCTGTCTCTCAACGAACTCCTGTCAATCAATTTTGCCCTGGGAATTAACTGTGGTCTTCTGGGTATGTCAAATGTATCGTCATGTTGAAAATTTTTATTTTCACGCTCAATTTTTCGTGATTTGTCTTCTGATATTACTGCTAGACTTCTAGTTCTTTTCAACAATTTTCGACGTTCTTGGATACCCTGATTCTCTTGGGAATCGTTACGTATTCCTTCTCTGTAGATAAATAAAAATAGAAAGAAAATAAATCAGAATAAACGTTGAAATCAAACTTGAAAATCAATATTAACTATTTTACTTTATTTTATTTTATTTTAAATATAAAATAATGTAAAAGTTGTTTTTATAAATTGGGAAATAAACAATTTAATTTACAAATAAAATTAACTTTATATTGATATTAATTTGTATTTATTTATTTGATTGAATAATTTATTTTTAAATTAAATAATAATTTAAAATTCAAGAATAATAAATAATTAAATAGATAAAAATTTATTTTATTATTTGGTGAAAAGAACAAAGACCCAGATTTACGTAATTTACGAGATAGTAAAATTCTAGACAGTAGATTGTCACATGCCACAATTTCACTGCTAATAAAATGCTTTAAACTCAATGTACAAATTTTTATTTCGTCATTTAAAACTCAAACGTATTGTTGGATATTATAACAAAAATTTTAACTCACTAAAATTAAGTCAATAAATTAATTTTTAATGTTAACAAATAACTGCAGAGTCAGAATATTAATTTTTAAAAATAATAATAAATTTAAAAATAAACAATTATTGTATTTTAAATTTATGATAATTTATTTTAGCTAATAATATAAACAAATATAAATTAAATTAACTAAAATCTATTATTTTTCAACAATTGAATGAAATTAATTTAAATTATACAGCGTGCAATTAATCCAAGAGTAATGAAACTGTCAAACATAAATAAATTTATTTTTTTTTTTTTTTTATTTTTCAATTTCTTTTGAACGCACATATATATCGTAATAATTTTATTTTTAAGTATAAATAAACAATTTATTAAATAATCCTTCAATATTATTATGTCCCTGAGTTGACAAAATTTTATCATTTAATATTCCACTCAACGTTGTGCCTCGAAAATAAAATAATAACAATCAGCATAAAACAATATTTGCGAAATTTATTTACACAATGACACAAAAAAAAAAAAAAAAATTGTCTGTATGAAAAAAAATATAAATTTAAACTTAAGTATGTTTTTCAAAAAAAAACATATATTCACATGGACAAAATAAAGTTTATATACATGTCTAAACTTCAAGGCTCTCTGTCACCAAATGAAAAATAAAACAAATAAAATTTGTACAAAATATTTTGATGTACAATGATTTATTTTTATGTAATAGCTCGTAATGTTACAGTGGATAATAAAACGTCCAAACAAATAATACAAAAATAGAAATAAAAAAGAAAAATTGAAAGTACAAAAAAAAAAAAAGTCAAATAGGTATACTACTTTCATTTTTTATTGCTTTGTTCTTGTTAACGTATGGAAATAGATGTTGTCAGAAAATAATTTGAGTTAATTGGGTTGTCTCAAGAGAAAAAAAAAAAAAAACAAAAAAAACAAAATTAGAGTCAAGCTTAGGGGTATTGAAATAATAATTTCTTTTTTATCTTTTTATTTCTAATGAATTTAAGGAGAGAACTAAGGTACTTATGTATATAAAAAAAATAGCATCCGTTTTCATTGTCTTCTCTCGTGCAAGACGATACATTACTTACGTAATATTAACGTGATTTATATATCGAAACATCCCTTTAGAATATTTTTTTAAAATCATATTTCATCATTAAATTTTGTAATTTTTTTTAGAAAAAACTTTAATATAAAAATTCAAGTAGATGTAATTAAAAAGCTACTTGATTTGATAATTACAATAAATTTTATGATGAAAAAAATTTTATTTTTATTAAAAATCTGTTCTCAAATAATCTGTAAATTTTTTTCTACAATTTCTACAAATTTTTTCTATGATTTTTTTAATATTTCTACCAAGGGTAGTTTAAACAATTTTTATTAAATTCAATTTTGTCTTAACAAGTTAAAGAAACTTTTACATTATCATTTCAAGTAAAATGAAATTGATCAATAAAATAAAAAAAAAAAAGCTCACTGATGAATATCCGGTTGAATAAACCGGTAACTTCCCTTCCTGTTCTTTTTTTTGTTTTTTTTTTATTCTGGACAATGGTCTAAGTTTCTCACGTATGAAACGAGAAGAGAATTTCCTATCGGTCAAACCGGAAGACCTTTGCAAGCAATTTATTTTAATGGATTAAAAAAAAAAAAAAAACAAATGCAAAGGAAAAAAAAAAAAAAAACATCTCTCAAACTTTGAACTGTCAATTATTAATTATTTTTTTTTATTGTCTACACCTTTGTTAAAGTCTATCATTAAATTTGTTATATACATTAGAAAATTTTGTCGTGTCAACAAAGCTATAGATTCGATTTATAATTTCAAGAATCATCGTAAATAATATGACAGAAAAATAAATTACCATTAAAATAACAATGTTTTTCATTATTTCCTCAATTTGTTATTAATTTATAAATCACAATAATGGAAGTCCACAAAGCTTCAAATAAAACACATAAAACCACTTTGAAAAATCATTGTAAAAAATATTAAATCCTTACATTGGCTCATTCCATAAGTCGATAGGATTTTTACAAAAAAAAAAAATATATTATTATTATTGTTATTTAGTGTACAAGAATCACGTTGTGCCCTAGTTAACTTTTTTTCTCCTAAAAGCTCATGAAGCCCCGCAGTTAAAATAAAAAAAATAAACAAAAAATATAGGCAATACATAAATTGACTAAAAAATATAAATAAAATATAAAAAAATTTTTTTTTTATAAATCATAAAATGCATTGTGTCAATGGAAAAAAAATATTTTTTGTTTTATTTATCCATCACTCACCGTTGGAAAATTCTTTCAACTAGTAGAAAAAAGCTTTGTATATATTCAAATGAAAAAACTCAATTTGTATGTTTCAAGAATTTATTGTAAAACAAAAAAATATAAAAACAATGCAAAAAAAAAAAGAAAAAATAGACTAAAAAAATTATTAAAATATATTGATTGTTTATTTATGTAGTTAAAAAAATTTATTGTCTGTTAAAATTAAGTGTTATTCACAACAAGGATACTTGTCCACTGGACACACCTGCCCCAAGACACGCTGCAATGAGTATGGTTTTAAATTTCTGTCCCCCAATAAAGTCTTTTCCATTTCAAATATACTCTCACATATACAAATAAAATATATACAAACACATATTAATATTAATTTACAATACAGTATGTACCCCACTATATAAATATAGTTAAATAAATAATAAAATAAAATATTAAAAGAGTGGGAAAATTTATATTTCAAGTACGTGTATAAATTATGACGTCATATTTTTCTTAAGACCAAAACTCGTGACAGTGGATGTAAGTTGATTGAGCAATGATAATATTCAACAACATCTTGCTGGTGTCACGGACACTTACCTTTCAGCAAGGTCAGATCAAAGTCATAATTTTTTTTTTCATTTTTAGATTTCTTTTTTTTTTATATTTATATAGATATTAATTTTTTTTTTAATTCACCTTTGAATTGTTTGTTTATTGTTTTTGATGTTTTTTTTTGCTAAATATATTACAATGAACAATTTTAAAATTCATTCATAATTTTACACCAAGGCTGTAATTGACGATGCGTAAATTATTAAGGTGAATAATTATAAATTGAGCTTGTAATAAAAAAAATTTTTAAATATTAGATTTAAATATTTATATAAAATTATTTTGTCTATTTTTTTATGTAAATAATTATGTTAATCTTTTTTTATATAAATTCTTTGAAATGTATATATATTTCTAATTTAATTTTCTATTTTTGAATGGTCAAGCGTAGATTATACTTATCATTTATTAAAACCATTATGAAATATTTATTTAATCACTTTAGTTTACGTTTGATATTTTACTTGGAGGCTTTGCATTAATTTTTAAATACCACTTGAGAGCTTTTCCATTCGTTTAAAAAACGACTCGATATAGGTTTAAAAAAAAATTTCACATAAATTTTATCTCATCAAATATTCACATCACACCCAAAAAATTATATCAAAAATAATTCTCGTTATCAATAAACAGAGTATTAAAATAAAAAAGTATTATATATTTTTTTTATTATTTTATTCAACCATATAATTGACGTCAAGAATAATAATAATAAAATAAAATTCTATGAAGAAAATTAAGTTTGCTGGATATATTTTTATGCGATATTTTCAATTGATTTTATAAATTACAGTGTTATATGTAATTTTTTTTATCAATAAATTTTTATGTTCTTTGAGTGGTCGTGTTATTGGAGCTTCGGTGATTACAATCAGGTGCGTCAATTTTTCATTTTTTATTACATCTGTATAGGGACATTTGATATTGGATGAAGAAAGTTTGTCACGAGTATATCTATATGTGTTTATTTGAGAGCCAAATGAATATTAAATTACGATTAATATTGGTGATATTGTTGGCAAGCAAATCGAAAACCAATGCTATGATGTTTTTCATCGGTTAATATTTTCATTTTTTATATTCAATGTAATATTGATTTTTAATTTTTTATTTTACTTTCCTGACACTGACCATGACTGTGGTTATTATTTTTACTTTAATTTCCTTTTTCATATTACAAATTTATTTTTACAATTTTTTTAATAAAAAACTTTTGTAATTATCTTCTTTTTTTTTTTTTATTAATACTTGATTTATATTTTTCTTTGTTTGTCTAGTTTTTTTCAAAAAAAAAAAAAGTTTATAAAGAGCAATGAATAAACTCAAACTTTTATCACTTTTTTTTTATACTAATTAATGTTTGTAAAAAAAAAATCACATATTTTTAAGGCTTTTTTTTTTTAGTTTGTAATTGTTATTTTAAAAAAAAATTTCGACGCTTTTTTTTTTAGAATTATGATGAGTTGATATTTTTATTTTAAGAGGAACATTTATTTTTGGCGTAAAAAATGTTTTTTATATTTTTATAATATCTAGAACTTTCTAATATCGTTATGTAGATTTTATTATATTTTTTTTTTTGCTTCGCAGTAGCGAAGAATATTGCAGATTACGAGAAGCAAATACGCAAGCGCAAAAATTTAACACGTAAGTGTTTGTGTTTGAGTTTTTTTTTTTTTTGTTATTTTTCCGGATTTAAAATAATTTATTAAAACTAATTTTAACACCAGCATATTATAATTAATTGTGTGTATTTTTTTTATTAAAAAATTAATTTATCTCGTTATAAAGAGCAGCATGACATGCATTGATAATTTTTTTTATTCAATTTTATTTTCAATTGCGAATAAAATTTTTCCCATTGACACGTTTCCAAAAAAAGAAGAGCCAAATTATAGTTTATACATTCAAATTGAAAAAAAAAAAATGTTATCCAGCTCTATACATCAAACCAAGTTTTAAAATAAAGTATAGAAAACAAAAATTAATTCAAACCAAGCTTAACAAGATTTTCAAGTATTACCTTTTTTTTTTTTATTTGTTGTAAAAAATTCGATTATCATGGGATCGAAACTCACAGCAAATCTCATTCAAGAACTTGACCCATATTCTCAATACACCAATAAACCATCAAAACATTTTTATTCACCATCGACAACGATAAAACTCAATCCAAGTGAAATAAAATAATAAAAAAATACAAAAGCAAAAATAAAAAAGTATACAAAATAATTGTACTGGTAACAAAATAATTGAGTTAAAATTAAAAAAAAAAAAAATATATATCCGTTCGTTATAGTTTCTAACGCAAGACTGATAAATTTTATTTGTAAATTTAACAGCCTGAAATAAAACAGAGGGTTTTGAATTTTGAGGTGGTCATTCATCCGATGAATGAAAAAAAAAAAATAAAAGCAACATACTGAGGGTCAGTAAAATATTGCGTGAATTTTTTTGTAAATGCACCCTCTATTGTTCCGTCATCTGCTCCAGCAGTAAATTCACCTACAATTTTTTTTATTATTTTTTTTCTATATATATAATATAATTATGAGCCGGACAATATTGCCAGGTGAGTCTTTCTGATTCACCACCATGCTCTATCGATCGGCCTTATCTCAACTTGAATCGTAATATAAAAAAATATAAAAAAATAAATAACAGTTTGTATTATTTAATTTCAATAATCAAAAACAAATAAATATTTGGTATTGATAATAAGCATAATAATAAAATTATTTATTTTATACTTGCATCATTTCAAGTGAAATGAGGACGTGCAAAATCGACATAATTATTTTGTCATTACAATAAAACAATGAGTTTAAAAAAATAAATTAATAAATATATTGTAATTGAGAGGTTTTTAAATAAATTATTGTATATTTATTTTATATTTTTTTATAGTTTATTTAAAGCTTTTAGGGTAATAATAGGGAAATTTTATTGTAACGTAAATTACGTCAAACCACAAAGTAACTCTCACCCATTACACTTGGTTAATTTTCCAACATTTGCCACCTGGGGCATCTCTCTCTTCAGTATGGATTTTTAATTTTGTAACTTTAATTTATTGCATATTGCCTGATTACCTTAAAATATCTATTTCGAAATTGGATTATTGTGTTTTTTTTTTTCTTCAACTTTTTATTTTCGTTTTCTTTTTTTTTTTTTTTTGTGATTGGGATTGATAACGGAATTTATCAAGCAATGTGTGTGATAAATAAATAAATAAATAAATAAATAAATAAATAAATAAATGAAAATACTCGCAACAAAAAAAAAAAAATTAAATAAGTTTATAAAGTTTATTTTAAATTGTTGTTTAAGACCTTGTTATTTTCAAATTAAATTTTTTTTTTTTTATTATTATTTTGTCGCCAAGAGATTGAAGTTATAATTTTTCTGTTATTATTATTTTAAATATTTTAGTTTTTTATTTATTTTTTTTATTTATATGGAAGATGTGTATGTGTATGGAAGGATAAAACCGTCACGGATTGTCGATCGTGAAAGTGAATTTAAAGGCGTGAAAATTAAATTTATTCTTCAGCTTGGAAATTCATATCTGATGACCTGAAATTTTTTCACTGATTAAATTTAGCTTGGATTTTTAGGTACTCATATATTGTCATGTAATTTTTTAGCTCAAAAATTTCCTCTCTCATCATTATACGTTTTTTTTTTTTTTTTTTTTTTGNTTTTTTTTCTTTCTAACTATCTTGTCGTGTGGGAGTTGGGACAAAAAATAATTAAATTTTATTTTAGACACGATATGATGCTTACTCTCGCTCGTTAACTTAATTATTTTCGAATATTTTATACTTGAAAAAGCAAAAAAAGAAATAGTTCAAATTATTATAATTGCTTGGTTATTTTTTCTTTTTTTAAAGCAGAATTATTAATGGCTTGATAAACAACTAGTGTAGATTTTGCGTGACATTTATAAACGCAAAAAAATTTCATTAAAATAAATATATTCTAATTTTTTATTTTATAAAATAATCTAATATCTTCTCAGAAAATTTAAACTATTTTTTTACACAAAAATAAATAAATAAATAAATAAAATATATAACTTTCAACATCTGATTTTAATTTTAGACAAGAAAAATTAAATAAACGACAAATCCATTATGTTGTTAATCTAAAAATAACAAAAAAAAAAATAACTAAAACTTATCTCACCGTTTTATTTGCAAATTTAAATTTTCAAATTCCATTGTAACTTGACAATACACTACTTTTACAGAAAACATTATTTATATATATTTTTAAAAATTATTTTAAATAAATAAAATTACAAATAAAACAAAAATAATAATTCCCCACATAATTAATAAATTTCCAAATAAATTAAAAACACATTAACGTTAAATAATTTTTTTTTTTTACAATAATAAATGTAAAATTCAAAAAAAAAAAAAACCACGTCCACTCACTGGCACATTTCACATGATATTCCTGCCTACCAAAAAAAAAAAAAAAAGAATTTCCCCATCATGAAATTAAAATTAAAAACATAAAAAAGTAAAAGTGGGGGATAAAAATAAATCGTGATTCGTTGGGTGAATGTTGGACAAGCATTGTAATAGTTTAATCTATTAAATTAGTATTTGTTAACATAAAAAAATAAAAAACTATACAAGCCTATTGTAAATAACCACGAGTGTCTGTGTGTGTTTGTAATAAATACCAGAAGCATCAATTCATTAACGTAAAAAAGAAAGAAAAAAGTTATGTATATTTAAATTCCAGCGTTATTTACACATGAATAAAATAATCATGTAGGTGTAGAGATATTCAGATATTCAACAATTAATACAATGAAATAAATTAACAATATTAACAAACACGAATATATATAGACATATAACCACTCGAGTCTGTCAAACATGTTCGTGATGTTTGTTATATCGCAATAAATTGAGGAATTTTGTTTTAATTTTATATAGATACACGCTAAATCATCATCATCATCATCATCATCATCATCATGTAAACATCAACCATCAGTTTTATATATATCTATATACGGATGTCCGGTGTTACGCTATTGTCCATTTACACTAGCCATATCCGTAGTAATTTCTTTTTTCATCTCTTTTTTTTTTATTTCCATTTTTTTTTTCAATAAACAAATTTTCAAAATGTTTTTAATTCAATTTTTAATCATTGAAAAGGGATAAAATTGTAGATAAGGTGATAAAAATATAGGACAATTGAGTATTTTATTTATTAAGACGAGTTTTTGTTATGCATTTTTTTTTTCTCTAGAGTTATTCGATTAAAAAGTTTTTTTTTAACGGTAATATTATTATGAAATATTTCCCAAGTAATTTGCGGATTTTCCTCCGTAGAATCTTAAGATTTTCACTTCAGAAATACTTGTTTTTATGTTAACATAAATTTTTGAAGATTTAAATATTTTAATTTCCGGGAAAATTTAGTTTATTTAAATAGTGCAAGCTTAATGCAGATAAAATCCTTCCATGGTTGATGTAGTAAAATTCAGAGAAATAGTGCTTAAAAGTTTTGACCGCATTTCACAATTTCGAAATAGGTATATATATGATTTAGTGTATTTGAAGATGCAAGGTATTATGCATTTGAAGATCCATGTATACATATATTCATCCTTCAGGCAATTTCGAATGCAAATTAATTGAATTTCCAAGGCCTCTTTGTTATGATCTATACATGTACAAGAGTCAAGAGATTGACTTTTATTATTGCTTTTATTTTCTCTCAAGCTATAGCTCAATTTTTTTTCTCCAATTTTCTACTCTTTACTTGTTTTTATTTTGCATTATCTACAATATTTATTGTGAATAATTTTTATCATTACAAAAATTTATATTTTAAATAATAATTCGTTGAAAAAAATTCAACAAAATGTTAATAAACTTTGTTAAATTTTCAGTTAATTTTTAATTAATTAAAATAAAAATATTAAATTAAATATTTCAATGAAAATTTGATGCGTAACGTAAAAAAAAAAGTAGACTAAATCTTTTTACAATATATATATTTTTTTTAATAGCTACAATGAGATGAACAAGTAGAACAAAATAAAGTGCTAATGAGAATTGCTTGACCGTTACAATAATGCACTAATTAAAATATTAAATAAAAAAAAAAAAATTTCATATACACACCGCATGAATAAGAAGAAATTCAAATAAATAAATGAAATTAATATAAAAATATAAATAAAATAAAACTAGAGAATCATATATAATGTCTTGATTTGAAATTTATCTCATCAACTTTCGAGACAATAAACTTGATAAATTGGAAAATAATTGGGAATTCATGAGTGAAAATATTCGCAGAGTTGATTAACCACGTAGTTAATATATCAAGAAGAGATGTGTATTAATTATTCATGTGATGGTAATAGCAATTGAAGTTTAAAACAAAAAAAAAAAATAAATAATAACATGTGTGTGTTTGGCCACAGGGGAATCCTAAAACTTTTATTTATTTATTTTTTTTTATTGCTCTAAAATGTCTAAACTTTCAAGTACTCTATTTTCGAGATTCACTTTTTTTTTTTTTTTAAATTTCTTACATTCAAAAAATAGATAAAAAAATGTTCAAAAGATAAATGAAGCTTAGTCGTTTTTACTGATTTTAAATTCGTCTAGCAAATTGCCCTGTTCAAATAGTTACAGAACGTTTATTCAAAATATAAAATTGCTAATTTTTTGATAAACAAATTAAAGCATATTTTTCGATTATGTACTTACCTTAAATTACGTTGTCGTTGTCTTTCTTGCATCCACAATGCATCACCGAAATGATGAGCACTTTGTCCTCCTCCCATTTTATAATTAAAAAAAAAAGGATTATATTTTTTGTGTAAATAAAATATACAGTATTTTATTTAATAAAAAAATTAACTGTAATTATTATTTAACAATCTAATCACTTGGAGTAAAATAAATCAAAAAAAAAAATAAATATAATTTAATCACTGAATTAATTATTCAAGTATCCCCACAACAACAAATGACTAAATAAATTAATAGAAATTCGATTAAGGCCAAGTGTCAGTATTTGATAAATTTATTATCCTTCATCCATCTCAAAATCTCGTTAAAATGTCATTCAATCTAGTGCCAATAGATGGCGAAAATAAAATATTTTTTTTCCCATGTATTTATTTAATTATAAATTTATATAAATTTTACTTTAAATGACAATTATTTAATCTCTTTATGAGATTGAAATTGAAGAGTTTTTCATACGTTAATTTTCTCCAGAAAGGATCAAAGCTTCACGGCTTGATCCACATAATTTAAATCAAAAATTAATAATTACAATGTTTTATCCATAATATTTCTATGTAACATCCTCATCCATTAATTTAACTTGTCAATTAAAATTACATATCACGTCACAAGCCTATTATTTTATTTTTCAAAATAATTACAATACACACTGCTATCGTCAATCAATATCACCATGACACTCAATTATCGGTTAAAATTTTAATCAATAATTTAATATAAATTTGTTATTGTTATAAAGTTTTTTCATATAAAAAATTAAATTAAATATATTTAAAAAAAAAAAATTTCAACAAGTGTTACTTGGTGTTACTTATTAATTGTCGACAGTCTCGCGATAAACTGATGATGATGATAGAACTTGTGATGATAAAGACAACGTCCGGGAATACTTTTTTTTCTATTTTTTAATTTTTTCGCAAGGTTGATATTTTAGTTGAACAAAGAGGGAGAGAAATTACGGCTCTTACCACTTCCATCATTAAAGTTTTTTTTATATTTTTACTCTTCTCTCTCTCTTATTATCGTAATTATTAGTTTATTGTTATTATTATATTAATAATATAGACATAGCGTGCACACACTATGGACAAACTATTTTTTTTTTTGAAAGTTAACAATGTTTTTTTTTTTTTTTGTTATATAGGTTAGTGATTACCTTAGTTTCTCATAAAGTGTTATTATATTTTTATCTAAATAATTGAATTATTTTTTTATGTATTAAATATTTAGAAAAATTAATTATTTAATTCACTTATAGGTATACGACAAATTATATATGATTTTTTTTTTTCAATTAACGTGTTATTAATATTGTTCATTATGATTTATATGAAAATTAAAAATTTTACTGAGAAATAAATTTTTTTAATTAACAAAAATTTATATAATGAAAAATTGCAATTTTATTATTTAAGTTGACATTTTTTGGCACACTTAATATCGTAAATAATTTGAAATTATCAATAAAAAATTTTATGTCACGATGTAATATAAAATATCTATATTTGAGGAAAAAAAAAATGTTTTTTTACGATCAATTTAGAATATATTTTAATGGTCCATTGTAAAAAAAATGGTACAGTTAACATAAAGTTATTTTAAATGTTGAGAAAAGAGGTATATAAGGATTCACCAGTGGTTATTTATGTGGAATTTATTGTTGAAGCAGTTGATAGATCATTAAAAAATTTAATGAAAATATTTAAAAATTAAAATATCATGTAAAATATTTTTGCGATTATAAAGTTTGGGTTAACCAAAAGACAAAGTATAATATTAAATATATACACATGTGATTATGTGAATTACATTGATGGTTCCGTTCTGCTTATCATAGAAAGATTTTGCTATGATTCAAATTAATACACTTGGTTGAATTAAGCGAATTAAGTATATTACTCTTATGTGTCTGTTCATGTCGTTTCATTTATGTCTCTCCACACTCTGATACCCATTATATGATTATTATTATTTTTTTTTTTTATTCTTTATATTTCTTTTTGTTATATTTTTCCTCATTCAACATATATTTTCTTAACCACCGCCTCTTTTCAACAGCATCTCTTTTAACCAGGTTATACGGACTGACTCTCAATCGCACGATTATCACTCCAGCCGTATCACGAAAACTCAACTCATAAAACCTTGTATTCATGTTTTTTTTTTAAACTATTTTTTGTTGCTTCAATTTGAAAAGAATTTTTTATATCTGTTTTTATATTTTTAACATGAATATATAATATTTATTATTTTGAAAAATATTATTCTCTTGAGATGAATAAATTATTTCAAGTTTTTTTCATGAGTTTGAGAATAAAAATTGAATAGTTTATTAATTTATAAATTTTGTGTTGTTTGTTTTTAGATGTAACTGTTGATTTTCACCGGGGTTTTCCACGAATCACTGTACCATTACCATCGAGAAAAGAGAAATGTATGTTTACCTTGAAACCAATAACACATACTGTTGGAGATTTTATCAGTATGCTTAAAGCTGAAGATTTGGGTATTGATAGAGCATGCATTACTACAATAGGTAAATTATATTTTAATATTTTAATGCACAAAAATGATTTGTAAATAAACTTATATGTTTATTTATTTATTAGATGGAATAAGAATAGGCAGTGGAAATACGATAGAATCATTATTAGATGCTGACTTTAAATTAGTCATGAATGATGTTACATATGATGTATCACCACCTGATCAAGATAAATATTCAACGGTTTGTTTTATTCAAAATAAAAAAAATATATATTATATTTTTTTAAATAATAAATATGTAATTTTTATCAATAGGAATCTGTCGAGAAACTTTCAGATGTTCAATTGACAGTTTGTCAACTTTACGAATCACTTCATTGTCAAGAATACAATTCTATATTGGAAAGAGACGTGATAACTGAACTTGAAGAAGTTATGATTGAATTGGAGCCACTTGAATTGGTATAAATAAAATATTAAATTTATCAAAATAAATTTATTTTAATGTATTTTTTTATTTAATAGAAAAAACAAGAATTAGAAGTTGCTGCTGAAAATAGAGCAAATATGCATTCGTGGTTGGGTCTCATTGCAATGGCATGTCAAGTTGGTATTTTAGCAAGATTAACCTGGTGGGAATATTCATGGGATATTATGGAACCTGTGACATATTTTGTTACTTATGCAACTGGCATGTTATGCTATATTTACTTTATCATGACAAGACAGGTAAGCTTTAAAAATAATAAACTATTTGACAATTTAATTTTAATTAATCAATATTATTTAACAGGAATTTATGCTACCAGATGTTATGAATAGACGTTATCTTGTTGCACTTCATAAACGTGCACGTGCTGTTGGATTAGATTTAAATCATTACAATTTATTAAAAGAACGTCAACATGAGCTTGAATCAACATTAAAAATAATACGTGGTCCACTTTATAATCATAAAACTAAAGTTGAAAAAAAATTACGTGATCGTGGTAAATCATCATCAAGTTCTTCATCAAGCTCAGAATCAAGTTCACCATCATCTACACCAAAAAAAGAACGTTATCGTAGTCCAAGTCCTGATAAAAAAAAACATTGATAAATTTAATTAGAAAAAAAAAAAAATTAATAATTTTCATAATTTAAAAATAAATATCCCTTGATATAATTTAATTATAATTTCATTGGGATTGTAAACGCTCAAAAGAGTTGTATGATAATAATTATATGGTCGAAAAAAAAATAATACCAAAAAAAAAAGGAAAAAAAAAGAAAAGATATTTAAAAATATTAAAATTAATTATATAATAGTAAATTTGATCGTTGGATTATCTTGATTATCTAACGTCATCACAATTCATGCATATCTGTAATTATTATTCTTATTATTATTATTAATTTCTCATTTAAACTGTGAGTGCAAAAAAAAAAAATTATTAATCAAGTTTAACTTGAGAGGCCATAAAAGTATCGAAATGATAAATAATTGAATGACAAAAAAATTTATAATTATCTAATTCATCTCAGGCATGAGTACTTGAAAATATAAAAAATTTATTTATTAGCTCAATGGGTAATACACAAAAACAATTGTGTTTTTTGTTTTGTTTAATTTTTTTTTTATTTGTAAATTATCATTGCTCGTATTCATCAATAAATATTGTGAATATTCTAGTCGACATTATTAAATAAATTTCTCTACCTCTTAATTCCCCATGATACTAAAATAAATATTATTAAATATGTCTGAATCAAAATATAAAATCCCATCAAGCTCATTAATCTATCTTACAATTTAATTTAATATCTTTTAAAAAGAAAAATAACTAAATACTCTGCATTTCATACGCTTCAATTAGAAATTTAATAAATTACGAGATAGAAAAATTACGAGATAACAAAATATTTAGTTATAAGTTGTTTGAAAAATTGTTTAATAAATAATATCACAAGATGAATTTAAAAATGCAAAAACAATATGTTTAGTAATAAATATTCATCATTAAACAATGAAAAACAATGAAACCATTAATTAGATAATTAAAATAGTTAGAAAATATTTAATAATAAAGGTGCTGTTCTTCCGAAAGAGGAACATTAGAAAAATAATGTTGCTCGTTTATTGAAAGTAGACAATTTTTTGTTGTTAAATAAATATTTAAGACTCAAATTATTTCGCTTGTATATCATATTAATCACATTTTTTCATCCGTCCGTTTGCGTGATCTGCACAAGCCTCTAATACACAATTCATTTAAATAAATTAAAAAAACATTAGGAAAATATTTATCTTGTAATTCTTGATTAACATAAAATAATATTTAAATAAAATAGTTTATGCACAAAATTAAACAATCAATGATAGTCAAAGGAAAAAAACAATTTTAAATTATATGAAAATTAAATTTATATACAAAATTAATAGATAAAAAAATTAAACAGTGATGAATTTAGTGCCCAAATAAATTAAATCAATTTCTCAAATTCATGATTAACTTTTACAAAAATTTTTGATAGAGTATTGCCTTGCTTAGGTACTTTATGTACATTTTTTCGCACCAATATTTAACACTAATTCTAGATGCGTACTAAACAATTTAAATAAACAAAAAAAATAATTAATAAATCGCACAATCTTTATCTCATCTTAAATAATTTTCCATAATTTAATTTCTGGTGTTATTTACAATAAAACTATATTATTTTTTATGTTTTTTAATTTATGAAAATTGTTATAAATAATACATTAAATAATTTAAATATTTTATTTATAAATAAATTTACCTCATTGTAATTAATACTTTAATAATTTTAATGTTAATATTTTGTTTTTTAATTTAAAAACACAGCGTTAAAAATTTATAAACAATTTAATTATTTTTTAAAAATTATTGTTATTTATTTTTCATTAAATTTTGCACGTTCTTCTATTTGTGCCAATATTTTTAACTTTTTTCAATATATATTATTATAAATATTACTCTAACGTATTTATTAAAAATTTCGATTATTTTTTTTTTTAGTTTAATTCGTTAAAATTAATAAATTTCATTGAAATTGTTAAATAAAATTTGCAGAAAGTTAAATATTTTGTAAATATTTTATGTAATAATATAAATAATTTATTTTTATTTTCTAAATAATTATTAAACGCTGTGGTTTTTCTCCGAGCTTGTTATAAAAAAAAACTGCCTAAAAATTTTTCACATTTTAACTATCAATTTCATAATACTATTAACTAAAAAAAAAATGTTCTTAAAATATAAATAATATGTGTAAATAACACTAAAAGAATGGAGGATATCAAATTTAAATTTGAAATAAAATTAAAACAAATTAAATTCATTATTAAATAAACATTCACAATAATTAAAAAAATTGTTGAAAATTTGCAAAAATATAATTTTCATTGTTTCATTGTTTTCTTAATAAAATATATAATTAAAAGAATAAATAAATAAAATTAATATTAAATGACTGTTGAACCAAGCAAAAGGTATTTTTTTTTATTATCATTTTAATTATAGGTATATCTCAACATATATTATGAGAGCTTGTAAATATATAATTTCAAATAAAAATCATATAAAAAATATTAATCTAAAATTTTATTTATTATCACAAAACAATTATTTTTGTGTTTTTATTATTTTAATTTTTAAATCTAAAATAGCTGTACTGATTAAATACTTGAATTTTGAATAAAATCAAGTGTAAATATAAATGCTGTTATCATGATAACAATGTGACTATGTGAGTGTGTTACTAGGAGGAAAAAAATATTAGATAAAGAAAAAAAAAAGTGTCAACAAAGTCAAGGGCTCAAAACAAGTTGATGATAATAAATACATGTGACAAAGTGTAAAGTTATTTAAAAACATAAAAGAATAATCATTAAACATCATTGTAATTTAATTAACACAAAATAAATCTAACTATAATTGTGTCAAAAAGATCAATAAAAGGTTGAGGTTAAGTGCCTATAAATTATTGTAATAATAAATATATAAAATCAATTTTCCTGCATTGTCATCAATATAAAGTTCAAGGAAATTAAATAATTTATAAAGTTATTAATAATAAATAATATTATCATCAATGGAGACATTATGGCGACAAGCATTAAAAACATTTTCAGGATGTCAAAATAGTACCTATAAATTGTGTCCAAAAAATTTTGAAAAATTAAAATATTTAATGAATAATATGACTGCTGATGATGTTAAAGTTGATAAAAGAATTTTAGATATTGTTGAAAAACAAGATGCACCAATGAGTGTTATAAATATTTATGAAAATAATGATATAACAATTGCAATATTTTTATTAAAACATGGTGTTACATTGCCAATGCATGATCATCCTGGTATGCATGGTTTACTCAAGGTAAATTATCAAATTAATATTACATAAAAACATGTGTTATTATTGTTATTAAATGATATTAATTTTCCATTAGGTAATATGTGGAAGTGTTAAAATTGATACGTACACAATTCAAGTGGAACCTAATGAAAAGATTAATTATAATGAAGGTGTAATGGCTGTCAAACATCCACCAATAATTGCTGATAAAAATAGTTCAGCATGTGTTTTGTCACCTGATGAACGTAATTTTCATGAAATACATTGTACAAATGGTCCAGCAGCATTTCTTGATATACTAAGTCCACCATATGATATTGATTATGATGAATTTGATAAGAGCATTAGACCATGTACATTTTTTCGTCAAACATCACAAGATAATCATTCAATAAATGAAACTAATGTTAAATTAATTGCATTTGAATTACCATCAAAATTTTATTCAACAAATCTTCAGTATCTTGGACCACCATTGAGATGATCTAGGATATTATTTTAATTTATTATATTAACAAAGCATCAATAAGGCATACTACTTTAATTCCAAAGTTTCCAAAAATATTATTTAATTTTATTTAATTTATATAATTTAACTCTCTATTTTTTCTATTTCTCTCTCGCTTTTTTTTTTTTTAATTAATTTATTTATCATAAATAAATGAAATAAGCCAGTATGATATTTTTTTAAATGATGAAAATTATTTTGTTTAATAGATTATTAATTAAATTAATTATTCAAATTCATTATTTATTTTTAAAATTATTTAAATGATATTTTCTTTTTTTTTTTTTTATTATAAAAACGACAACTCTTTTTCACTTGCTGTCATGAAATTTGTTATTCCTTTTTCTGTTGTCAGTTGAAATTAACAAATTTTTTTTGTTTTAAATTTAAGAAGAGTTTAAGAATGTAAAACAAAATTGCAAATCCTCTGTAAGCAACAGCATGTTGGCAAAAATTTAAAAACCACATAATTACTGAAAAAAAAATATTCTTGATTTTCGAAAATAATTGAATTAGTGCATCGATAATGATAATGATGTCATTTGCTGACCAAAAAAAGAATAAATAAATTTAAAATTGTTATAATTAAAAAATAAATTTTTAAAAATTGTATACAAAAAGTACTTAACAAGTTATTAATAAAATATTTAAAACAATTAAAAGTAAAAAAAAAAAAAACTGTTGATAATTTTAGTTATATATTTATGTAAATAGCAAAGAAAAAAAATAACGAAATCAAAAGAAAATTAAATGAGACATTAATAAAATTGTAATAATTAAAAATCAGAGTATTTATAAATTCCATTAATTAACCGAATATTTATTTTCATATTATCTACATGTGATGGTAAAATAAATTATATTAATTATCATTAAATTACAATTCTTATCTGCTCTCGAAATTTTTTAAATCATCCAATTTGATAATTGGATTAAAAATAAAGAAAGAAAAAAAGAGATATAATTAATAAACATAATAGTAAATATTATCTAAAAAAATAAACTTACATTTACGTAATTTGTAAATAAACAAATAAATTTAGAAATACAAAAAATTAAATATTTATTGTTAACTGAACTTTATTATTAATGATGATTTTTATTTTTTTTTTTCATTTATTTTCATGTGTTCCAATTAACCCGAGTATTTACAAAGAAAATCATGTCAAACTGTAAACTTTAAATCCCCAAAGAAAATCATAGAAACAATTGTTAATAATAATATTTTTTTTTTTTGTAATTATCATCACCATGTCAAGTTTTTGAAAACTCACATTACTATCGTTTTTTTTATTATGTTTATTTAATTAAATTTAATATTATTAATATAATTTTTAAACATTTTAACTAGTCTGGCTATTTTCAGTACTTTGTTGTCTTTTGTAAGTTGCAATATTACTATCTGTATAATCCATTATTCTTCGTTGGCACTGTCTTACATATTGTTGTTGTTTGTGATATATTTTAAATGCTCCTTTTATTGTTATAAATGCAACACCACCCTAAACAAAAAAAAAAAGTCAACAATAATTGATTATTAATTTGATTAATACAAAAAATAATAATAGCATTATTATTTAATTATAAAAAACAAATAAACTTACCAAAATTGTACGACGAAAATTTGAATTAATATTATCAAAAAATATTTTACCACAAATACTAGCAATTGTTGGTAATAATAATGCACCACATAATATTCTTGTTGCTGATACTGGATCACTCATTGGTGGTACTTCTTGTGATTGTGTTCTTTCATCATCAACATAATTACTTGGTAAAAAATGACGTAATATTGGTATTTTACAAGCATGTCTTCTAAGTAAACCAAGTGCTTGATCTTCCCATCTTAACATTTTACCTAATACCAACATAATTGGTATTGTTGGTAAACCAACAAGTAAAACTAATGGATCAGCTTGTTCCATTAATGTTAAACCATCTTTATGTCCAACAACTTGCATAACAGTTACAGCACCATATGTTACAGCTGTCCAATATATTGTACCAACAACAATACCACCAGCAATAAATGGACAAATACGAAATATAATACCATCAATTGTATCTAATATAACAACAAGTGGTCCCATATTTGGATAAACAATAATATATTCAGTATTACATTGTGGACATGATACATATGCACCAGCTCTACCTTTTTGTTTTTCATCAACCCATCTTTGTATACAACCTTGATGTACCCATTTTGTTGTACCACGACAATGACATGGTTTAACCCATAATGCCATTGCATCATCTTCATCTGTTGCAAAACAAACCCAACAATAACGTTTATTATCATCATCTGAACTTAATGTTGGTGCACTTATTGATGTTCTTAATGGTGATGATGCACCATCAGTAACATCAACTGATAATTCTGGATCAGTTATTATTGATGTTGAATTACATGTTATTTCTTCTTCAGATGATATTGTTGCTGGTTGAGTATCTGATGTATCATTTGAATCACCATCTGATCTAAAACTATTACTTAAACGACGTAATGTTTCAATTCGAGGTAAACGATAACCAGATAATCTTGTTCTACCAGGTTCAACTCTTATTGCTGGTCCATGTACATCACGACCATATGATACTTGTGGTGGACTATTGTCTGACATTTTTATTTTTATTATTAATATTATTATTACTCAATTGATTGACTTTATTTTATTTCATCAATGTCAACATGTTTTTCTTTATTTATTATTATTTATTTTGTTATCTGTAACATAACAATAACAAGATATATTAATTGATTATATATTATTATTATTTTTAATATTTGTTTGTAATATATGAAATAGAAAAAAACAAAATTCTTTTAACAAGGATATATTTATATTAATTGAATGAAAATTTATACAGAGGATCAAAAGTACGTTGAACTTTTCAAGTATGTGTGTTAACAACGATACACTGAACAAGTAAGTGGATTGCAAAAAATAAAAAAAAAAAATACCTACATGTAAAAGGAAAAAAAAAAGAAAGAAAGAAATTCATACAACATGTCCTTAACATACCTGGATAAATATTTGCATTGGTGTTTTGATTTGTTGAATGTTGGATTATTCCATGCACTTGGTGGTTGATGATGATGATTATAATGATGATGATGACACTGAGAATTAACAAAGCATAAAACTTGTTAATTTTTTCAACTCAAAAATGGATAATTGTTTGTTGATGTTTTATTATTTTGTAAAGACAAAAATATTTAGACTTGGATGATGAAAAAACTGGTCAGTTGATTGGCTAAACTTTTATTTTTGGTGCAAATCTTTAATTTATTTTTATTGCTTTTTCTTTTTTATTTGCACACACACACTTTTTGCAGTATTGCGTTATGGTCGAGAATGATTTATAAGATTGGCAAGTCGACAGTAAATAAATAGTAGCTCACATGAAAAACAACGAGATGACGCTAGTAGTGAAAAATTATTGGCAAGTCAGGGATCTGACTGCTGATAAAAAAAGTCAAGGGTTTTTGAAAAATTAGTTAAATTATAAAATTAAATATTAAGCAATAGGCAATTTAAGTCAGACACTGATTTATGGATAATAAAATTAAAAACATTTTCAATATGAATTTTTTATTACTGCTTTCACAAATTGATTGATTTCATTTCAAATGTATAACACTGTTTTTATCACTGATCAAATCTTAGATAGATAGAAAAAATAATAAAAAATATTTCATTAAGTGCATTTGCAATTTTTTAAATTAAATGAATAATTTAATACCTACGTGTCTATGCAGGGCAAATAAAGCCATCACTAAGGAAGTGGTTAGTTGTCGGTCAAAGCTGAAAAGAAAAACACCTTGTAAAAATGAGACTAAAAGTACGAATGTATTTATTTGAATTCATTATTTTTGTGTCATCAATTGATCATGTAAAAAGTTCAATTAATATTAATTTACAAGCACGTATTGATGCAACCATTAATACAATTGGATTTTGTTTTTCCAATGAGGCAAAACACGGAACAGTTTTTGTTGGTAATCCTGAAGGATTTAACATTGATTTACTGATGAATTATGGACCAGTTATTTTTTTTAACAAATTAATAACACCTGATGAATTAAATGCAAATTACAAATTAAATATTTTCATTGTGACAATTGAGCCTGATTTTGAAGTTGATATTCAACAATTAAAGAAATCACCATGGTGGAACCACGAAGGATTTTTTATGATACTTGATAATGGCTTATCAAATACAACAAATTGCAAAAATGCTAGAAATATTTTACGAAAAATTTGGAAAATGGATATTTTACGAGCAATATTTATTTGTACCGATGGAGAAAAAGATCGTGTTAATTTTTACACATTTAATCCATTCACAAATCGAGCACCTTCTTTTTGGGAAGAATCAAGATATGTCAAGAAAAAATCTGAAGATCGATGGACTCTTTATCGTCGACAATACGATCCAAGTGAGTAATAAATAATTGATTATTAATAATAAATTAATAATTGTATAAATATTTTTTTTTTTTTTAGAAATATTAAGCTGCAAGTCTCTTGATTATGACAAAGCTCGTCATTTGGATGGATATCGAGGAATAAGAGCGGCTTTTAGAGGCAAGCATTCGAATAAAAAACAAAAAGAAATAACTAAATTCTTGTATGAACAGCTAAATGTAACAATATCATATTTAAAAATGGATGATATTTTTAATACGAATTCTCAAGGAGTAGCAATCAGTCATATCGGAAATTTATTATCCAATGGATCAATTGATATAAGAATACGGCTTACACCAAGAATCTACATGAGAGATATTGCAGCTTCTAATATGGTTTATTTAACTGGTTTTACTTTTATAAGTCAAAATCGAGGTAAAAAAACTATGCTTCACCAAATTTACGAATTGTTTGGCTGGCGATTAATTTTATTAATGTTATTTTTTTCGGCAACTACTGTTTTAATGTTTAAAATTTGTATGAAAATGGATATTGATCTTGCAATTTTAGAAATAATTAAAATGTGGGGAAATGCAAGTTTTTTGAAACAACCAACTGATTTACCATCAAGAATTTATCTGTTTGGTATTTTATTATTGGCTCTAATTTTGTGTTCAGTTTTTCAAGGTAAAATTCTTGGTTTTCAATTGAATCCAAATTCGGAAAAAAATATTGATACCATGGAAGATTTGATTGAAACATTTAAAGATTACAAAATTTATGGAAATGACATGACGATTGATTATTTAGATGAAAAATTAATTAATCGGTATGTACGAGTAAAAGATATTGATTCTTGTGTAGAACACGTTCTTAATAATTCAAAAAATGTTTGTGCGTATGGAATAATTTCGTTAACAGAAAAAGCCTTACAATATCCACAATTGTATTTGGCCAAAAAGCCATTTATTATGACTTATACAGTTTTCGTAATGCGAAAAAATTGGCCTTTGAAAAAACGTGTTAATAAAATTATAGAAAAATATTTTGAACATGAACTAATTGAATATAAATTATTGCGTTATAATAGAATACAGAATGTTACATCTGATGAACCAAGACCTTTAAAACGTGAACACATAAATTTTGCACTTAAATTTTTAGCAACAGGATGGAGTATTGGATTTTGTGTTTTTATCGTTGAATTATTTTCGCATAATAGAACAAGATCAATCATTTTACAATTATCATTTTCACATTTTATTCGAAACATGAAAAGAAAGCTTAGAGCCTGAAGACTGTTATCTCCACAATTGAATATTTATCCACATATTACCTATAAAGAATTTAATATTTATATTATTATAATAATATATGAGTGACTTGCTTATTCATCAATGTTGTTGCTGTGTATTTGAATACTAAATAATAGATAAAATAATTTATTCACATATAATGATGGATTTGTTTTCTTATTAAAATCACCAAGATGAATAATTCCGCAGTAAAATAGATTTTTTTTTCCGGCAGTTTTTGAAAAAACTGAAAATTTGTATCAAGCGAATATAATTAGCAAAGAGGTATTTCATGTTTTATAATGTTTACCTCTTTTATTTTATAATTCCCTAATAAAATAAATTTTTCGTCTGGCAGTTTTTGGAAAAAATGGCAATTTGTATTATAAAACAGAATAAATATTATAATATTTTAATAATATTACTCCTTCATTATATGTTTTCCTAATTTTTCCTCAGAATTTCTTGAAATTTGATTAAAAATAAAAATATTTGGTAACAAGAACATAGAATAACATGAGAAGTATATGTATGATTGAATTCATGGTTCACCTCCAGCAATTATCCTGTTTTCCAAATATTTAGAAAATAAAATTTATTTCATAGAAAAAAATAAAAAAAGGAAAATAAAACTGTTCTATTGGAACAGGATCATAGAAAGAGCAAATGGGTATTTATAGTTGACCTCCACCACTTTCTGTTTTCCTTGATATTTAAATTGAAAAAAAAAAAAAAATATTTCTTAAAAAAAAAAAATAGCAAAAAATAAAAAAATTTCTTTTTGGACAGGAACATAGAACAATGCAAGAGGTATTTAATTAAATTTTTAATTCGACTCCTGTCCTTCCTGTTCTCCTGATATTTTAAAAATGAATTTTATTTTTTTAAAAACAATCGAAAAAAAAAAGATGAGAAAATAATTTTTTCACAGGATCATAGAATGAGCAAAGAGGTATTTTATTTCATTTCTGGTTCACCTCCTGAGTTACCTGCTCTCCTCATATTTTAAAGATAAATTTTATTTTTTGAAAAACAATAAGAAAAAAAATAGTGGCGACATTAATTTTTTAACAGGATCATAGAATAAGCAAAGAGGTATTTTATTTTATTTCTGGTTCACCTCCTGAGTTACCTGCTCTCCTGATATTTTAGAAATAAATTTTATTTTTTAAAAAACAATTAGAAAAAAAATAGTGGCGACATTAATTTTTTAACAGGATCATAGAATGAGCAAAGAGGTATTTTATTTTATTTCTGGTTCACCTCCTGAGTTACCTGCTCTCCTGATATTTTAGAAATAAATTTTATTTTTTAAAAAACAATTAGAAAAAAAATAGTGGCGACATTAATTTTTTAACAGGATCATAGAATGAGCAAAGAGGTATTTTATTTTATTTCTGGTTCACCTCCTGAGTTACCTGCTCTCCTGATATTTTAGAAATAAATTTTATTTTTTAAAAAACAATTAGAAAAAAAATAGTGGCGACATTAATTTTTTAACAGGATCATAGAATGAGCAAAGAGGTATTTTATTTTATTTCTGGTTCACCTCCTGAGTTACCTGCTCTCCTGATATTTTAGAAATAAATTTTATTTTTTAAAAAACAATTAGAAAAAAAATAGTGGCGACATTAATTTTTTAACAGGATCATAGAATGAGCAAAGAGGTATTTTATTTTATTTCTAGTTTACCTTCTCTTTTACCTGCTCTCCTGATATTTCAAGAGCAAATTTTATTTTCAAAAAAACAATAAGAAAAAAAATAGTGGGTAGATTAATTTTTTCACAGGACTATAGAACAGGCAAAGAGGTATTCGATTTCATCCGTAGTTTACCCACTGTCCTTTCTGCTTTCCTGATATTTTCAAAATAAAATCGAAATTCTCAAAAATAATTATTAAAAATAGAAAAAAAAAATTTATTTTCGAACAGGAATATAGAACAAGCGAAGAGGTATTTGATTTTATTTGTAGTTGACCTCCTGACTTTTCTGCTTTCCTGATATTTAAAGAAAAAAAATTTATTTTTGAACAGGAATATAGAACAAGCGAAGAGGTATTTGATTTTATTTGTAGTTGACCTCCTGTCCTTCTTGCTTTCCTGATATCTTCGAAATAAAATTTAAATTCTTAAAACAAATTAGAAAAAATAGAAAAAAAAAATTTATTCTTGAACAGGAATATAGAAGAAGCGAAGAGGTATTTGATTACATTTGTAATTGAACCTCTGTTTTTCCTGCTTCTCTGATATTTAAAAAAAAAAAATTTATCTTTGAACAGGAATATAGAACAAGCGAAGAGGTATTCGATGTTTTAAAAAGTTGTACTTGTTATTTGTTTATTCATTTATTTTTTTAAATATTGCTATTTATCAAAAAGCTATATACCCAATAATACAATCGCTCAATACATGTAGCAATGTTTGATCTTTCTTATTAATATATATGTACAAAGATCAAAAAACTAGACTTTATAATTTATATAATAAAAAATTCTTGATTTGAGTGAATTAAATATAAATGAAAAATATTTTTACAATGATTATTTCTTTGTTTAATGTTATTTAATTTATACAAAAAAAAATGTAATATAAATTACATGTTTCACGTTAAAAAAACATAAATTTCATTTTATTATTCTGTATCTCAAAGATCAATCATATCACGCATTATAATTCTGTTACATCAGAACTCATTATAATATATTTTTTACATTGACATTAATTTTTTTGATTAATTCTAAGCATTGGCTACTGCCTCATTAACATTCGAGGTATTATTAAAAGATTCTAAAGTTGCATTGACATCGCAAATTTTTTTCATTACTTTAATATAAGATTGTGGTGGTAAAAGTCTGAAAAAAAATTGTATTAATTAATCTATAGTCAAGGTAAAAACAAAAATAAAATGAATAAATAATAATTAATAATTACTCTATAAAAGGAATGAATAATCCAAAATATCCTGGCAGAATTACATTTTTTTTGTTTGTCAATATTCCAAACACTATTTCCTCAGCTACGTAATTTGGTTCGAGTGCAGCTGGAAATCTAAATATTTAATTTATCATTAATAAAACAAAACTTTAATAAGTCACATATTATATGTCAAATAAAATTTACCTTGGTTTAACATTTGGACATAAGCCAACAGAGTGAAAAAAATATGGACATGCCAATGTTGTTTGAATTCCATCGTATCCATCAATCTATTAATTTAACATTAATAAAAATTAAAAATCAATTAATATTTTCTTATTATCATTTAAATAACAATAATATATAAATTATTTTTCATTATTTTTATAGCATACCTTTAAATCTGCATCTAATGATTTGTGATAGCCAACTTCTGCAAATTTAGTTGCCGAATAACTAGTAAAATTATATGAACCAATCAGTCCAGCAATACTCGAAATAGTAACAATATGACCATGATTATTTTTCATCATCTCTGGTAAAAATGATTTATTTATCTGTAAAAATTTTCAATAAATTAAAAACAATTACACATTATAATAACCTTACTTAAATTATATATTTACCGAAAAATGAGAAATTATATTTATTTTAAATATTTTTTCAATTTCATCGTCATTAGTGTCAATAAATGCTTTTCCATATGCAATACCAGCATTATTTATAATTATTGTAACCTACATTTTGACACAATAAAATATTAATATTATTAAATTACAAATATTAATAAAAAAATAAATAATAAAAATAATAGCTTACATTTCCAATTTCTTTTTTAATAATATTAGCTTTTTTATAAATATCTTGTTTATCAGTTATATCACAAACATAGCCAGTACATTTTCCATTTAATGATTTAATTTCATTAACAACTTTTTTAATACCTAAAAAATATATATTTTTATATAATTAATAATAATATTAAGTAATTAAATTGATAATAAATATTATTACCTGCTTCATTAGTACCCCAAATAATAACATGAGCTCCAAGTGCAGCAAGTCTAATTGAAAGTAATCTACCAAGTCCACGAGCTCCACCAGTTATTAATACAATTTCATTATCAATTTTTTTACATCTGTATTTTCGTGGTATCAGTGATTTAAAAAAACTATGAATTATGTCAATTAATGCAGTGAATAAAAATAAAAAAATATCACAAGTAATACTCAATTTGTTGCGTAAATCCATTTTATCATTTGACAGAAATGATATATTATTTATCTTTACACACTTTTATCTTTATATTTACACCTATACACATATATATTTTTATCCTAATATATTTATATTTATATTAATTATCTACCTTGGTCAATACATATAATAATTTAAACTATGTAATTTAAATTATTTATTTGTAAATGAAAATTCTTTTATTACTTTTGTAAGCCATTGTTTAAAATTTAAATGTACTTGTTTTTTTTTTATGTTTTTTTAATTGTAAAATATAAATCTGTTAGTTGTTTCACTGTGATCAATGATCATTGACCAATGACTTACAGATATATCGAGTGTTGAATGTCGAATTTAGTCGTATGCATCACGACTGACCTTGACAGATGGCGTATAATTATACAGAAGATAATTTAATTAAATGTTTTTCAACTTGTCTAGGAGAAAAAAAGATGATAAAAAAATCGTTAAGTTTTTAAATATCAGTGAGTTATGAATATGTTAATTCAGCATATTATTCAAAAGCAAAAAAAAAAAAAAAAATAACATATAAATTCTTGTAACTTCAATACAGTTATAATGATAAAATATTTTTCATATGAATAATATACATTGTATTATTTTTTTTTCTTTTTAATATTATATTTCTTTTTATGTGGATGATAAAAATATACAATAGCATTTCGGAGAATATTATTATCACCATGAAATACCGCAGTGATACCAAATACATGTGTAAGCTGATATAAGAAGTCACAGACTATAAAAGCTTGAGCCCAAATAAATCAGTTACCATATACATAAAGACATTACAATTGTTATCGTGAAGAAATAATTTTTTCTTTAATTTTTTTCTACAATGTTTCGATTCATAATTTTAATAAATTTATTGTACTTATACAGTTTGGTTCAGTTAAATGAAGCAACAACAAGTGAAGAAATTCCTATCTGTCAATATACTGATGGTATTAATTTAAATCTTGCTGACAGTGGTATTCGTCGAGTGAACAAACTTTTTGTGTCAAGTTCTCAAGTGGTTTGTTTAAATTTAAAAAACAATGAATTTAAAAATATTGATTCTGGTGCCTTTGATGAATTACCAAATATTCGATATTTAAATTTGGCTAATAATTATATTGATTATAAATCTTATATGATGACAAGTGAATATCAAAGTGTCGAGACACTTGTACTTGATAAAGCATTTTTAATTACAATTAATCCAAGTTCAATGTACGATTGTTATTATTATAATAGACGTTGTTCAGAATATACAGATAAACAAATTGATATGTCAATAAAAGCTCCACTATTACAAAACTTATATTTACGTTACAACAATATAACAACAATTAAAGCTCAATCATGGGCAGATAATATGCCTAATTTAACATATCTTTACTTGAGTCATAATAAACTTACGACAGTTGATTTTTTAAAATACATGCCATCAACATTAACTCATCTGTTTCTTGATAATAATAAAATTACTCGTTTTGTCAGTAAATCACTGCATAATCTTAAAGAATTAAACATGGATAATAACATTATTTCAACTCTTTGTGGTACTGATAATTATTGTGAAACTGGAATGTATCTTCAAAATGCAATAAATATTGAAAATTTATCATTATCAAATGTCAGTCTTTCAACGATTGATCCAGATGCATTAGAAGATTTACATGCACTAAAATATTTTAATTTATCATTGAATAATATTTATAAAATTTCAAAACATACATTTGATAATTTAACAAACTTAATCAATCTTGATTTGCAATCTAATGAACTTGAAGTTGTTCCTGATGTGTGTGCTCTTCAAAAATTAAATACTCTGTTGTTAAATAATAATAATATCATAAGAATCGATGATCGTTTTGCTTGTAATATTTCTAGTTTAGAAATATTATCACTGCATCAAAATAAAATAAACTACATCGGTTCAGGAGCATTTAATGGTCTGCCATCATTAAAAATTCTTGCATTATCAGGAAATCAATTGGAAGTATTAACAGATGGTTGGATTCTTGCTGAAAATAGCTTACAAGTTTTATATTTAAATGATAACTTGTTTAGCAGTATTGCAAGTATGGCTTTGGATAATTGTACAGGTCTTGAAACAGTTAATATTGCTGGTAATCCATTGAAAACTTTTTCTCTTAAATCTTTGATGAATTTACCTGAAAATACAGTCATTGATTTAAATAAATTCAAGACTCCGAAAGTTCCAGTGTGTGGATGTGATTGCAAAGCATATCAACAACGTTATGGATATTTGTAACTTGAAAAAATTATCACAACTGGAAATTTCGTATGAATATAATACTGGGAATTATTATTAAAATAATTTTTTAAATATAGTTTTAACATTTCAAGATTTTATCAAATATGTATTCATGAAAAAAAAAAAAATATATGATATGAAAAAATATTAAATATTCAACTGTAATCAAATAACTTGTGATTATTTTTTATCTGCTTCTACATATACTTTTTTTTTAAACCTGTTTTTTTCATATTCAAATTATAACTAAAATAAAAAACAGATCGTTTTCATTTGTTATTGGCATAAAGTTGATAAACTTTATACAATTACGTGTGAAAAATTATTTTGCATACATTGTAAGAAAAATAAAAATGAATAAAAAAATAAAAAATACTAATGTTTTTTTTTTATATATAATTTTGGACTTTAACTAGTGATTGATAAATTCTTATATTTTATGAATTATGAAAAGACATAAAATATATCATATTACAATACAACATAAGCTTATTTGTTTTATCTTGGTTTTTTTTTTTTCCAGCGATAAAAACAAAGTATAAAGTTTTAGTTTTAAATATTATTATCGCTTTTGAGATATTTTTTTTTATCAACAATGTGATAAAAAAAAATATAAATATATAATATATAATATTAATTATACTGTTTTTTATTTATTTATATAGTTTATTTTTAATATTTAATTAATTAATAATTTATTTATGAATATTATATATATTTTTTAATGTTTTTAGATAATTCTTTGATAATTTGTTGAAATTTAAATTTCAATTGTCTTTGAAATTTAAGCACTAGATGTCTCGAGTCTTCATGTCCCACACAAAAAATTATATCAACTTTCTTTCTCTTTGTTTTATTTTTTTTCATAGCTTGTCACAATTGTCAATAAAAAAAATAAAAAAAGCAAAGGAACCGGTCAATGTGATTGTTTGTCAATAAAACAAACTTGCCAAATAATTACAAGCATAATAATCGTCAATAATTAATTGACTTAAACCTCTACCAATTATAAAAAATACAAAAATTAATCAACTATGGTAAATCATCATGCAATAATACAATAAACAATTTCCATAACCTAAAAATTTAAAAAATAATATTGTGTTATTTTGTTACAGTTGTTTTATTCATTTTTCAAGTCATTAACTGGCAAGGACGTTGTTGTTGAACTCAAAAATGATCTCAGGTAATTAATAATATTTTCCCACGAATCAAAATCAAATATCTAATTCAATTATTTTTTTAAATATATCAACAGTATTTGTGGAACATTGCATTCAGTTGATCAATATCTCAACATTAAATTAACCGACATCAATGTAATTGATACAGATAAATATCCACACATGGTAAATATTTAAAAGCAAGCATATAATTAATATTTATAAACACTATAATTAATTTTAAAATTAATAATTTATCTTCTTTTAAAGTTGTCAGTAAAAAACTGCTTTATTCGTGGCTCAGTCGTTCGATACGTTCAGCTACCTGGTGATGAAGTTGATACCCAACTTTTACAAGATGCTGCACGAAAAGAAGCTGTTGTACAAACACGATAACAATTAAATTATTATTATCAAATAATTTATATTTTTATGTACAAATATTTTCAATTTTCTTAAGTTTATAAAAAAAAAAAAAACATTGGCATTAACTTTGATCATCACTTTAAACAAAAAAGCAAATAAATCATGAAAAATAATACAATAACACAAGTTGTTGAATTCTTATTTATTTAAAATAGTTTTGTAAAATGTGTTTCTATTATTTATATCAGCCACACATAAATTAAAAAAACTTAATTTTAATTTTTATTAGAAAAAAAAAAAAAAAACAAAATTATATTTCTAATCGAAATGACTTTCGAAATAATATATATTTCGTAATAATTTATATTTATTTATATTATTATTTTTTTTTTGAGTTTTTTAAATGAAAAATCAATGTCGTTTGTTTAATTTATATAATTCTTATTGTATGTTAATTATATCGTGTATAACAAAGCGGTAACAACTTGTTAATTGTAACTATATTATCATTAAGAATTACATAATTATCATTACTAATATACGAATTATTTAACTAATTATTAACAAACAAATTATTTTTTATATTTAACTAGATATTTTAAATTAAAATTATTTATTTATTTCTCGTTGATCCAATAATATTCAGATCATTTTAAATATTTATTTTTTTTACTTTTTTCTTTGTGTTATTAACCAGTTAATTATTTATTGATTTTCAATGATTTTTTTTTGTCTTTAAAGCTGCATTATTTGCTCTTGAAATTTTATACTTTAAATTGTAGTAAATAAATTTTGTTTATTTATTTATAATATTGTGCAAATAACTCGTATTTAGTTATGCGTTTCATTTTTTTTTTTTTTTTATGAATTAATTTCTTTTCGTGGGAGAAAAACATAGTTACGTCATTTATACAAGATTATATTTTTTATTTAATTTAATTTTTTAAAATTTAACTGATTTTTTTTTTTTTTATAAACAATGGACATTATCTTTTCTTTATAATTATGATATTAATTAATTTTTAGCGATTTAAATATTATTTTTTTAATTTCCGTATGTTAAATTTATTATTTTATTTTTTTTTTAACTGACCCATGGCAGTTGCTTGTTAATTACTCACTGCTATTTAATATTACTCTTTCTAAATTTAATTTATATTTTAAAATTATCATGTGTATTTTTTCTTTTAGCAATTTGACATAATTTTTTTTTCTAAAATTTTAATTCTCACATGAGATTGAAAATAAAAAAGATAATATATTTATTGGAGTTATATTTAATTTATCTGAATTTTAATAACAATTTATTTATTAATTGTTTTAAACTTATAATTAACGGCAGTATCGTTCACGGAGAAAGTACGTTTTATTTGTTTATTTAATTTTCATTTTTAAATTTCATTTTTATCTCCAACTTTTTATTAAATTTAGAAATGAATTTATTAATATAAATAATATACAAATGATAAAATAATCATATTAATTTTTCATTTATTAATTAACCCAAAAAAAAAAAAAAAACAAAAGAGCAATTAATGATTAACTATTGAATTCTAATTTTTTTTTTTTTTGTCACATACTCTCCCCATTTTCGTTACTACCGATTTAATCAAAATTTTAATTGCATTATATTTCAAAGCATTTAATAAATCCATTTTTAATAATTTAATTCTTTTTTTTTTTTACTTTTCTATACATTATTTTATTTATTTCATCAATCAGAGATCGAGGAAAAATATTAAAACACTTTTTTTATTTCAAATCTCATTCTGATATCAAATTTTTTACGGGGAAGTGTTTTTTTTTTTTTTTTTTAAGCAACTTTAATATTTTTTCACGTCTCTACATCCCCCATTATTATCATTTTTAAATTTTTGAAAATTTACACTCTTAAAGCCAACTGTTGATCACATATTTATTTATTTATTTAATTTTTTTTTTTTTCATTTCAATCATATATACAATATATACTCATCTAGGAATAATTAAATGTGAAAATGACGTGGATTTAATATTATCATTATTATTATTTATTTATTTATTTATTATTATTATTATTATTTTGGTAGTGATATTTATTGTTTATTAAATTTATGATTGTGTATTTTTCGTTTGAGTATTTGAGTATTTTCCTACAGAATTTTGTGGAGAAAAGTTTTTAAAAATTTGATTTTATGAAAATACTCGTTAAAAATTTATACTTTTTTTTTTTTTGACATGACTGTGTATTGAGTGTATTTAATTTATTTAATTATTTTTTTATCGACATGAAAATGTTAATTAATATTGCTTCTATTGATCGACTACGCGATTGGAGTATTAAATGAATTAATTATTGAAAAATAAAAGTCAAAATGACTTGTTTTAATTGTGAAATAATTTTTCGAATAAAAAAAATTTTCAATTTATTAATTATAACTATTTTTTTTTCAAGATGCAATGAAGGCATTAATGACAGGATAATTTTGTGATTTTAAAATTTAAAATAATAATAATAATTTTAAAAAAGATTTTTTTTTTTTTTATTTTTTTTTATTTTTGATTAATGTTGGTGAGTTTTTTTTTTTTTTTATTGCAAATTCATAATGTAATGTACAATTGTTAATTGTTTTGTGAAATGAATTTGACAAAAGTATATATGTTTATTTTTCACTCAATGTCTGATTATTAATTTACAATAATTTATTATTTTTTAAGTCATATTTTTTGAGCTCCTAAGCTTAAATTAATGAACATTTGTTTTTTAAATTTTTTTTTTAATTATTCAAATTTAATATTATATTACATTTGAATGTCTTGTTACTGGCAAGTTAAAGCGCATTGCTTATATTTTCAATTTTTTTTTTTATTATTAAATTATATATATTCATTAGCTACTCGCTGCTCGAACATTTATTTTAACTATCTAATTTATTCATTTACGCGCACGTACATATTCCAAAAAAAAAAAACCAAAAAAATTAAATTAATTTTTCCATATTATTCGCGATAATTTAATAAATAAATATAAGCGAAAGCTCAAAGAATAAAAATTAATTTAAATTTACATGTCTATGAGGCATTGTTTATTATTAAATTAATTAATTTATTATTATTATTTAAACATGGGCGTAATAAATAAAATTAATTTAATTTAATACACATCTAATTGTTTATTAAAGCGCACCGCGCCAATGACGAGAGCACCTTTTTATTTATTCGTTAATTAAATTTTTTATTACTATTATTAATAATAATTATTATTATTTAATGTAAATTACAGATAATAATAATAATAACATAGAAAAATAGCGAGCGTGTTGAATTAATTAGTACGGACATTCTCAATTGTCGATACTGATCTCATTGTCCTTCACAAGTGCCTTTTATTATTTCATGGCATTTTTTAAAAATTATTTATATAATATTTATTTTTTAATAATTAACAAACTAAATATTTGTCATTATTTTATTTTATCAATATAGGCATTAATTTTTTTATTATTGAGAATTTATCGAATCAACAGCGAGAAAGTCCGTCTATTACAATTTTTTATTAGATATTATTATTATTATTATTTTACATGATTAAAGGCAGAAATAATTTTATCGCTTTTAAATTATTTGACTTGTTTTTTTCTTTATATATATATTATGTAAATTTTTTTATTTTTACAAATTAATAAAATTATATTACAATTTTGTGTAAGAAAAAAATTTGTAAATTATATATGCGTGATTGCGATAGGTGCATAAAAAAAAGAAAAATTTTCGAAATTATTTTTTTCTTTATGCCATAAAATTATTTGTCAAATGTGCCAAGCTATCTTACAATTTAAATTATTTTTTTATTTTATTTCATCTCTCTTACCAATTGTATTTTTATTTCGAAACTTTTCATCTAAACTCAAACGAAATTATTTCGATTCGTTATATATTTTTCGTTTATTAAAATAAATTAATATAATTTTTTTTTTTATTTAATGACTGGCTGTGTGTACGTGTGTTTATTTTATTATTTTTTTTTCTATTTCAATGTGCGGTGCATTTTATTAAACATTTCACTGTGTATTTTTCTATATATTTTTTTGCAATATTGCTTCTGATGCGATCTGTCATTCACACTGTTAGAAAAAACTACAATGTAATAATAATAATAATAATTTTATATTATTATTATACTTATGATTAACAGTGTATGTGTAATGTGTAATTGGAAATGATTGGGTGTTATATAATTATGTTACAATGATATTTAAAATAATAAATAAAAAAAAAAAAAAANTTTTTTTTTTTTCTTTTTTAATTATTATTTTTTCAACAATTCTATACATCGTGGGCATTTTTTATTTGTGCGAGCCTGATAATTTATTGCAAAACATTATCTGTACATTTCGTTTTATAAATTTATGATTAATAATAATAATGATAATTTTATTAATAATAATAATTAATATTTTAAAGTAAAAATAAAAAATATTTGACAGAGAACAAGGCATCATCATAGCTTTATTATTATTTATATGTATATATATATTATTTATTTATTTTTTTAATTATTTATCAGATGAAAAATAGTCAGCCAAGATGACAATGCTGGTGAATTTAGTGATGGTGTTATTATTTAATCAATTAATTAATATTTCTTTTTTTTAAATTATTTTGTGCCTCGTCAATAAGTTGATTTAATAATAGATAAAAATTATATATAATTTATTCACGTTTAACAAAATTAATTATCGATGATTTTAATTTTAATTACACTGCGTATTTTATCGCGTATTTTTTTTTTTAATTTTTAATATTTTTCTTTAAACACCCACGCGCGTTCACATAATTATATATTTTTTATTTAATTTTT